>CM029016.1:176611745-176778787 GCA_016801055.1 Panax notoginseng
AGTCATCACCCCTTGTCCTCCTCGAGTTTTATTGCTTGCCTCCAATAACTAGCCCTGCTTTCAACATAAATGTTGCAAAAGCAGTCTTCTGATTCTCACCCACTCTAGCTACTTCAAACACTTTCTCTATCTCCATGATCCAGGTCTGTGCCTCAACTGGATTCATGGACCCACAGAATTCTGGTGGTTCAACCGCCTTGAAATCCTTAAATGTCACAGCTTGATTTTACGGTTGATTCTGTAATGCACCCGTCAGTAATGTCATTAACTACTGAACTGGGTTGGCCTCAGCATTGTTGTTAATGGTAGATCCCTCAGGGGTTCTTTGTCGTGGTTAACGTTTTGGAGGCATTTTCTATTAAAATATACTCATTAGATTATTACTCACTTCCTTTAAGTATTTTCTACTTAACTTGCACACCATAAAAGATCATCACATAACACATAGCACCTTGAATAAAATAATAACTTTTATTCATTCATAATCTTTTAGAAAATATAAGGACAATAACATTACTGCTATTTACATTACTTTCCTGAACTACTAAAGTTTCATGATAACATCAACATCATATCCCATTGATTACATATCACAAGGGATTTACATATTATTTATCATATTATTAATCGCATAACAGGTACATTTCCTATGATGTCCTACTAAGATGTTGCGTAGCCTTACTACGCTCTTCTTCCATAATACGGAACATTGTTCGGCGATCTAACATGTACGGCGACAGCGTCTCGAACTGAATCGGATAGTACATAACTCGATCTTGAGCTCGATTAATCACGGTGTTGAATACATTATTCATCTCCTCCATCTTTATCTTCTTTGCTTGTGCTTCCCCCTCTTCTACTCCTACACGCAGATAAGCTTTCTCATACACGTCTTCTGCTCTTGCTCTCTTACCAGATTCTTCTTTTAATTTGTTCTTCAGCTCCGCGATCTCCTCTGTCATTTGCTCATTCTCTCCTTCAGTGTGAATCAGCTTCCATTTGGCATTACTCAGACGTCCATCTAGATCTCAGATCTCATCGTCCTTTTGTGCTATTGAGGACTGCTGTTCAGCTACTATCTCATCCAACTCCTCGACTCTATCCTGAAATTCCACATTGTGGTCGTATACTTTGTCGTACATACGGGTTGAAATAGAGTTTGGTGGAAACTCTTCTTCCTCATCATCCTCATCCCCATCCGACTGTGGCAGCTCAACGAGATCCTTCTCATCCGTCTCTACCTCATCCTCATCAGGTAAACCCTCCTGCTCAACCACTGTAACCAACGGAGATGACTCCTGTGGCAGTAGTTGTTTCCAAACCACCTGAATGTCACGAGGCTCCTCCTCTATAGGCATATGGGGTCCTTCCTCCCTAGCCTGACTAGATTCTCTTACATTAGCCATCCTGACAATAAAAGTTTTAAGTTTTAATCACTAATCATTACTACTCGACACTCACAAGCACATAGGTTGCAATCACATAAGCACATAAGTGTTTTATTACTTCTTCCTTAAATCTAGATAAGAGTTTATCACCACTATCTTTTCAAAGGTTACCCCCTAAGGCTTTTCCCCATCTAAGGTTCATAACCTAAAGCTTTGATACCAACATGTGACACCCCTAAATCTAGGTACTTCATTCCCACAAGATTTGGTGTTCACTTGATAAAAACATTCATTTCTAACTACCCAAATATAATAAAATTTAACAATAAACCTTCCCATTAAAGGATTACATCAATAAGTTCAATAAAAATCTCCCAGGTCATCTAATCTTTAAATACAAATATCAAGTGCGAAAAAATTAAATAACTACATCACAATATTTAAAATAAAGTCTGACAATATAAAAGTCAACAGGTTTACAAGTCTTCAATACTTGTTCATCTTTCTTTTCCCTTTACTGGTGGTAGGTTCATCGACCTTCTCAACTTTAGCTGTAATATTTATATAAGCAAGAGTGAGCAAACAATGCTCACTTGAAATGACAATGAATAGAACATCATAACAACTGCCAAATGAATAAGCTCAATAGAACTAAACAATGTGCTCTATCAATGATAATCAGGAACAGAATTTGAGATATATATCTGAGGGTCATAAGACCACGAACTGTGTCCAAAGTTATAAGTATTCTTTCAACTTAAACCTAAACAGTCATAAGATTGTTGGGACTTCTTGTACTTAGGGGGATCAGCCCTTCGTACAATGTATTGTGCACAAACATCTAAACGCTTACGCGTAAATTATCCCTTGTAATAGGGTTGTTCATCTTAGCATTTAAAATACAAGTTCGCACTAAAGTAAGTTTGGTTTGGATAAGTTTCAAGGTGATTTAGAGTTTAACGAACATTAACTAGGGATTAGTTGAATAAAATGTAATAACAATATGATATGGAATAAGTCATTACTGAATCAACATTGTATAGCAAGGTCATGCTTTAGAAATGAACTAAAAGCATAAACATTGAATCACGTAACATACATTGCTTGAATAATATTAAGCTTAGGCAAGAATTTTGTTTAGTAAAGAATTGAGTTATTGAGCATGCATAATAAATAGCATATTGAACGATAAAACTTGTTCAACATAAGTATAGAATTTAGAATCTTGCATGTTAAGAAACAAGTTAAAGTAGGAAACCTTCTCAAAGTAAGAGTTAGGTTAAATAGTTTTGCAGGAACATAATTAAATCGTATAAATAGGATTAGGAATAACTTGCTCAACAATAAACAAGGTAGAGTAAAGAAGCTTGCAAGATATAATTAGAGTTAAGAAACTTGCACAATCGTAACAATAGAGTTAGAGAACTTGCAAACTAGGAAACAAGTTAAAGATAAGAAAACTTGCCTTACTTGTAAGCTAAACTGTAATAACTTGAATCAAAATACCCTATACACATGTCATCATGACATAATTATTTACTACATATACTCCGTATACAATTAAGTATCTGCTTCATGTATGGTTTGGTTTTACTCACATAGTCAAGTCACATTAGTAATGTAATAACAAAACTCGTTAATTGTTAATAATATTCTCATTCTTAGTACTATAATACCAAAATCACATCTTAACAGTCATAATATTTCACCTTATCAACAATTACAGACTCTATGTAATTAAAATACACTTTCTGGCCATTCTGCTAACCAGCACTGCGGCACCCCAGTTTACACTGGGAACGGTGTTGCGGTGCGGTACTGGCACTGCGGCTCGAGGCGCAGGCTTGGCGCTGCGGCGCGAGACTTGGCACTACTGCGCCGAATTACAGTTCTGGGCACGAAGAATAAAAAGAAAGCTAATTTGACCTACATCTTAATTTCTAGCACCCAATTTAACACATATAACTTACACAGATTACACATAAACATTACCCATCATATATATACTGATTTAAAACAACTAAACAACAACTTCAGAAAATTTAAATCCTTGAATGCCATGATTTTCAACCAAAAACTCCATTTTTGACATTGTTGACAAAAATTAACACTGTGATCACAATTATACACCAAATTAATTCATTCAAACTGCGTTCTCTTTGTTTCTTACCGAATTAACATATTCAAGGCTCAATTTATCTATTAGCTCACAATCAACTATTAATTTTGGTAATCCTACAACCATGTTCATATACATATTCACTGTAAAACTATTTTCTTTCTTTTTTTGAACGTAAATGGTACACTAAATCCTTATCTAGATGCTAGTTATAACATTACAATTACATATACACATAATTTATTAACAAATCATCAAAATTTGGATTACAGACAATTTTGAAAACAACTTTATTTTACAGTGAAACTCAAGAACACAGAAACTTTTCATGCATAGGGATTAAAGCTTTTGGAAATTAGGATTATACATTCTCTTGCTTGGTTAACCCTTGTTAGAAGACAAAGTGCTTGCAATTCACATAACTTTTCTCTCCTCTCAAACTCTCTCTAGTTCTTCTCTATAAACTCTCTGAAAATTCTCTTCTATTCTCAGGCTTAAGCCATAATTTTTAACAACGTAAAATAAAACAGACGTAAGAATAAAAACGGACACGTAACTAATACCCCTACTAAATACTATTTTACGTTAACAATTTTCAAATTAATTTGTCAGTTAAAAATTTCAAAAGCCACAAGACTTTGTTTGGATAAAACCAATTAAAAATAAAGACTTAATATCGTTAAGCCTTATTTGGCAAAAACTAAATTAAACTCCTTTAATTTATTTTTATAACTCATTTATAGCATAGTTTATTGTCACACCTTTATTACCAAATTAAATTAAAAACATTATAATAATCCATTTAATCCCTATCTGCTCTCTAATTTAATTATTAACTTAAATTAGAATATTATCTCATAATCATTAATTTCCTTCACTAATTAATTATTTATTTAACAAATAAATAATCAAATCAAATCAAATTAAACAAATATTTATTCCACAATAAACACATCAATTAAAATATTTATATAATTCAATAAATATTTGAAAGTACAATTTAAAATTCTGGATTGTTACATCCTTCCCTCCTAACAAGAATTCTGTCCCCAGAATTACAAATCAAACAAATCATTCGCCACATTGAGTGTTTTTGAGCCTGCCCAGATCTTCATAGTTAGTTAACAAGGTGCGAGGTTTGACCATCAATAGATCCATGTTCATGATGTTTTCTGGGCAGCTAATAGTGTTATATATGTAGTATAAGTGTAATACTATAATTCCAACTCAAGTTCATAGCTAAACAACATAATAATAGAGAGATCTAAGCCCCAGAAAATCTTGTCAGAGTTGTTCTTCATTTATGGGTTTTCCAGAAATTAAGAACAGTTAATGGTGCCTACTTTGAGCCCTTTAATCTTTGCTTTCTAGGCTTACTTTGTGTGATATAAAGGTTCAATCGTGTACTATGTATGTAAAGGTACAACAACATAACATTAAATCAATTTAACAACATCACATGTGACAGATCTATGCTAGTCAAACCTGACAGAAAATTTGCTCATGAAGAATCTAGCTTTTCCAAAAACCTTCATAAGGCAGATTGGTCAACCTACTTTGACCATGATTATTAATGATTCTATACATGATCTAGGTGCTCTAAAGGCTTTAATATGTAGTCTTCATGCCATACTACAAGTTCCAAACAACAATATAGCCTAAACACTTAACAGTTGCAAGATGTAGTGCCTGCAAAATCGTTGTCAGTGGTTTCTAGGTTTCTGGGTTTATGGGTTGCCCAGAAACTCAGTTTCCATGATCCGTCAAGGGACTTTGACCACTAATATCTTGCAATCTATACATGATAAATGCATGATTCTAGTTCTAGATCACTCTCCATATAACAAACTACAAGTCTATACCCTTAAATACACATAACACTTCACACAGAGAGATCAATGAGTCTTGACATTCGTCTGTCAGACCAAAATTTAGGGTTCATAGTCAGTTTTCAAAGACTTAATTTCGTGCATCTAGATGTTATGGATCTAAGATGTAACAACCCAGATCACTAAATAACACCCTAATACACAACTTAAAACAACAAATCATATCATCTAACAAGATTTAGTAAATTTAGGGTTTATACCTCTTTAGGCTTTGATCTTTAATCTGATCTTTGTGATCTGTTCATGGCTTGCTAAAGATCATTCTAGGGACTGATTCACTTAATATTTTGTGGGTCTAGAGAGAGAAGGTCTAAGTTAAGTGTTTGTGTATAAATGGGTTATTTTTGTGAACTTTTCTCTCTCTAATTCTATATGTAGGATGGATGTAATGAACTTGGCTGGTGAATATAACTGATTTGTATTGATTTGTAGCACATGTGTGATCTAAAGTTGTCCACCAACTCCAAATAGGGCACGATCTACAAGTTATCTCAAAATAATGCAACAAGGGCAAATTGGTTATTTGACTTACCATTTTAATGGCATAATTGTAACTTGACAGACACTTAGGGTTTAACCCAAAGGTTTTTTTTAAAAAAAATAATTTTCTAGGATTTTCTAATTAGATTTTTAAAATAGAAAATTAAGATTTCTAAATTATAATTAAGATTTCCTAATTATATTATGGTTTTCTAATCACATTAGGGCTTGCTAATTAGGATTAATGTTTCCTAATTAAAATTGCTAAATTAGCAATTAGGTTTTCCATAATTATACATTAGGGTTTTTAACTGAACAATTAGGGTTTCTAATATATGAATTTGGGTTTTTTAACTAATTTGTTAGGTGTTACCCTAATTAAGTTTGTAATCAATACACTTAAGCCTTATACTTAACCTTTTAGCTCCCAGATTAGGGTTTTAAATATTTCGAGTTAGGGTTTTGGATTCCCAGTACTGAAAGTAGGATTTCCAGAGCCGGTAATGGGGTTTCTTATCATTCGCAAGGGTTTTCTAACTGAACGTCGATGTTCTTAATATAATATTAGGGCTTGTCACTAATATAATTTATATGGTCAACCCTTGACCTTTAACCACGTACTGTACACATGTATGACCATATACACATAACATATACACTTTTACACTTAATCCTTGTAAGCCTTCACCAAAAAATTTTAAATCCATAAAAATTCCTTCCCAAAAATATCAAATTCATACACTTATTTTCTGTCTAGGTTTATTATTTAACCACAATTTAATCTTTTAAGATTTTAATAATTATCTAAATTCTCGGGTTGTCACATTTACCCATTCTTCTAAAAAATTTCGTCCCCGAAATTTACCTTACACCTTGCACCTCACACCTTTCATACTCATCACCACATACTACCCAAAACATCACTCACTAGAGTTAAATTTTACAAATTATGTTGACGAGTCATATAGACTACAAACTTTTATTTTCGAAAAGGTTATGTAGAAATTCATCCGTAAACCGCTCTGGTCTTACGGACATAGTGGGGAATTAGCCCGTTATGCCCTGTACTTATTAAGTACTGTTGGTCGACACAAATTTTCCTGTTCCTCTTATCCGCCTTAGGCGCACAAAAATTTTCTTACCTCAGTCTTGATCAGAATCCGCACCAAAACAATTTAATTCTGGAAAATTTTTAGAATTTTATAAATGTTGGTTTAGATGAATCAAATAGCGTAGACTCATATCAATAATCAATTTCAAACGAAATATTAACGTATAGCCAAACCCCGTTGGCAGTTTAAAAATTTAGAAAATATTTTAAAAATGACGTCATGATACCGTACTTGTGACAACCCGAGAATTTTGAATATTTTTAAAATTTTAATTTATTGATTTAAGGTTCAAAATTAGAACCTAGACAGAAAATTAGTGTATGCGTGTGATATTTTTAAGATGGAATTTTGAGGATTTCAAAATTCTGTGAATAATTTAAGTGAATTATTCAGGATTAAGGAAAACGTGATTATGTTCTGTGTATATGTGTACAGTATGTGGTTAAGGGTCAAGGGTTGACCAGATAATTGATATATGTAACAAACCCTAAGTATATATTAAGAACGTCAACGTTCGGTTAGAAAACCCTTGTGTTTAATAAGAAACCCTAAAATCGGTTCTGAAAACCCTAATTTCAGTTCCGAGAATCCAAAACCCTAATTCGGTGCATGAAACCCTAATCAGGGAATTTAAATGATTATTATATTGCATAAGTGTTATTTATTATAATATTAATTAGGGAAAAACTTAATTATTAGCAAACCCTAATTTCACATTTTTGAAAACCCTAATTTCTGGGTTAGAAACCCTAATTTTATAATTCGAAAAAAACTAAGTGTTAATTTAGTGATTTAATGTTAATTAGGAAATATTAATCCTAATTTTATAGTTGTAAGTAATTAGAAAACCCTAATCTAATTACGAAAATTTAATTTCTATTTTAAAAAAAAATTAATTTTTCTATTAGGAACCCTAATTTTGGATTGTAAACCCTAATCCGTGATATTAACCCTAATTGCATAGTTAGCAATTATAATTAGGAAATACTAATCCTAATTAGCAAGATTTAATTAGTGATTAAGAAATTTTAATATAATTAGAAAATTCTAATTATAATTTAGAAATATTAATTTTCTATTTTTGAAAACCGAAATTCGGAAATGTTAGAAATTAAATTTCAAAATTAAGAGTTAAACCCTAAACCCTAAGGGTTCCAAACCCTAAACCCTAAATAATCTAAAGCCTAAACCCCAAGGGTTTCATCAAATGTCAAATCTAGAATAAAAATTTCATGAAAATGACTTTTGTGCCCTTTTTGTATTCTTTAATAGTTGGAGTATAGATCTAGACCTAAGGTGAGTTGGTGAACCAACCCTAGCCCTAGCATGTGATGCAAATCTCAGCAATCAGCCCTTATAACATCCTTATACATTGCATCAAGTCATTTTTAGAGATTAAAGAGAGAGAAAATGCAACTTTCATTTTCATCTTCCACCAAGACCTTCTCTCTTTAGAAATTCGGGAGTTAGAGTGAGAAAGTGTGAGAAACCAAACCATGATCAAGTATTAGCAAGCCAAGAACAAGATCAAAGATCAGAAATCAAAAATCAAGTTAGAAAGAGGTATAAACCCTAATTTTAGAAATCCTTAGATCATGTGTTTGATGTTGTTATTTGTTGTTTAGATATGTGTAATAGGGTATCTTTTAAGGATCTGAGTTGTTGGATCATGGATCCATAACACTTAGATGCACGAATCAAGTATTTTTCAAAATCTGGAAAACTAGAAATTTTTGACCTGACAGCCATATGTCAGGGCCTATAGATCTTTGTTTGTTAATGATCTGTTGTGTTATATGTTATAGATCTATAGTATTGTATGTTGTCTATGATCTGGACTTGGAAACAGGTTCATATCATGTGTATATTAGGATTTATATGTGGTCAAACATCGTTGACCGGTCACGAAAGTTTGTTTCTGGGCAAACCCATAATTCCAGAAACGCCTGACAATATTTTGATGGTCTCTGATCTTCCGTCTGTGAATCGATCTGGCCATGTTTGTGTTATAAAACTGTAGAATGACATTTAGGCTTCATGCTCATGCTTATAGAACTCTTATTTCATGAACAGAATCACAGAAATTGTCGGTAAAACCTGCGTTGACCACCAGCTTAAGTAGAAATCTGGAAAACCCAGATTTCTTAAGAACAAGATTTCTGTTAGAACTTTGGCCGTGCTAAATCTGACATTGGTGATGTTGTTGTTAGTACCTGAGGTTATGTAATTATAGACTGACATTTTATCCACATGATCGAACTATTATATCACACAAAAACGACCTAGATTCCACGTTATGACGATCACAAACTAGTACCCTCGGCTGTTTTTTCATTTTCTGGAGAACCCAGAAAATGAAGAACAGCGTTGTCAGAAATTTTGGACGCTTGAATCTCTCTGTGATTATATGTTATGGCCATGAATGTTGCATTATCTTGTAGTATTACATTTATACTACGTGATTGATATCATTAACAGCCCAGAAAATATTAGGATCTTAGCTTAAAATCTGGTCAAACCGAGCCCCTTAGTGACTGACAAGAAATCTGGGTTAGCTCAAGAACAGGCTCAAGAACACCTATAGCGACGGTTCTGTCGCTATAGGACCCTTTAGCGACAGTTTATTATTATTATTTTCCAAAAATTATTAAAAAATTGATAAAAATGGTTTTTAATTATTAAAAATACAAAATAAATTTCGAAAAATTATTTTAAATTCTGAAAAATAGTTTTTAATTATTTAGAGTATATTTCATAAAAATTTTATATTTTTGGAATATAATTGGTATTTAATTTATTTAATTACAAAATTAAATAAATTATTTAAAAATGGTTTTAATACATGAAAAATCATGAAAAATAATTTTATGGTATAATAAAATATTTTAAGTTATTTTCAATGACTTTTAATATTGTGGGATGAATTTCATTAATTAATCAATATTAATGATAATTAGTTTATTTAATAACTATATTAAATAAATTAAGGAAAAATAGAATTAATGATTTATAAATCATATAAAAATGATTTAAGCATTAGAAAAATATTTTAAGTTATAAAATATAACTTTTGATATTTTGTTATAAAAATATTAATATTTTAATATTAAAAGAAATTATCGGAGAATGGATTTAAGTGTTTAGAAATCATATAAATATGATTTTAAAGTATTAAAAATACTTTGTGATATTATAAAATATATTATAATATTATGACATGTGTTTCATTAATATTTGATAATAAATAAATATTAATGATAAAAGAATTATGTGGTATTTAATTTATTTAAATACGTTTTTAATGATTGAAAATTCGCGATAAATGATAATAATTATGTGAAAATTATTATGAGACTTAGAAAAATATTTTGATTGATATTAAAATTATCTGAGTTAGTTGTTAAGTGTTAAGTCAGAGTTTAATTGAACTTAGACTCGATAAAAGTCCGACTAGACCGTCGGGATGTTAGAATTGTGTCGGTTTCAACTCGGACTTAAATAGTCTGACTTGATACTAAGTTTTATGTGCTGAATAGACTGATAGGGTTATGTGTTATGTGTTATGTGTTTATGTTATTCTATGTATATATATAATAGTATTATATTATGATGATATTATTCTAATATTAAAGATCTATATTACTAATATTAGGTCTTCGAATAAAGCGATATAAATTGTGTAGCGGTAATCAACGGTTCAGGCAAGTTTATTTTTACTTAACTCTACTAAGAGTGTTTCATTCGGATAAGCTTATGGTTAATCATTGCTGGTTGCCATGAATTGTACTCTGTACATATTGCATGTATAAGTCAGGTATGAAAGGCTGATCACCTTCATTACCAGTTGGTTCAGATATATTTGTTCATGTATAATACTTGTTCAGTCATAAATTTGTTCCTGCTAGTTCACAATTATATTGTTAAATTATAGCCAGCTTGTTATTCAGACTCTTTCAATCATGATATATCGTTATATTGTTGAAATTAAACTTGTTGGGCAATCCTTATGCTCACCCTTGCTATATCATGATAAAACATTGCAGATTAAGGCGAATGCGTCGGATACAAGGAAAGGTTAAAGAAAGTTCCAGCGTTAGAATATGTGTGCAGCTAAATTGTATAAGTATTGTATGTTAATAATGTTATATGTTAGAAAAGTTATGAAATGTGTATTAAGTTAAGGTTACTCGACCTTGGGGAATAGTGAGTATATGTATTGTATAAACAATTTATGTTTATATTTTCCGTAAATAGTAATAGTTGTATAGAATGATCGAACCGGATCCGAGGTGATTCAGAACCTCAGATTTGGGGCCCTCATAGTACTGTATTAACAGCCCGTTTGAGGAAGTCGTCATCGAGTGACTTTGTCATAAAACATCATACAATAGTGGGACACCGATTTTTTTTAGATCGAATTCAACACTAAATATTCTTGTATTTACAACTCCATCAACTTTTTATCATCATTGCACCAGGTTACATGATACATTAATGATAAAAATATATTTTGATATTTCAAACCATTACCGTCTAGCCAAAATAAGTAGCATAGACTATTCTTTACACCGTTCAAAAATCTTTGTAAATCAGTTTTATCATCTCAACAGGTAACGATGTGTCGGTGGCCCGAAGTCCACACATACACAATGGTCACCAAAAGTTGAGAATAAAAATTCATTTTCGAAAGCATATAGTGCGTATTTAGCTTGACGTCAAAAATTTTGAAGTCTAGCATTGCTAGAAGATTTGGAAAACCTATGTCTCCACTAATAATCCATTGCTTAATAATGCTATATATTCCTATTATCCTCAATACTCTATTCACACTTAGTTCTACCCAGTTCGTCAAACTTACCACGCGTTATGAGTTCAAAAACTTTCCACAATTATATGAGTTTAAGAACTTGTCCTAGACAGACCTTTGGCGTCCATTCGCTGAGGGGTTCAAAACATTTCATATAATTATGAATCACGAATTTATCATAAGTATGAGTTTTAAGAACTCACAACTTAATCTTATATTCTTTACCTATACCAATCTATCTGTTATATACATGAGAAAAAAATTACCTTCTCAAACATTTCAATGATTATCAAGGTGATAGACTAAGTGGTCGTTAAACCAAGCACAAAACCTCTTCCCATACAAAGGCTTGTACAACTCAGCTATCACATGAGTCCTCAATTGAAATCTCACACTTAATATCCTAGCCCAATACTTTCTCCATACGAATTTTGTTCAATCCGTATTACATCACCTCCAACCCTTTTTCTAAGTTGGTACAGTACCAATTCATAGCACAACCTGCTATGACCTTATCAGATCACGGGGTGATCACATCGTATATATTAAGATATATTTCTATGCTATGATCGTTTTATTTTATGATCTTCTACGACTTTTAGTCTTTTAGAATCTATCTATTCACCACTACTGTTCAAGTTTATTATCAGAGTTAGGAAACTCCGTATCTTAATAACTCACCGAGATTTGTCTTTGAATCTTACCGGCTCACTAACTCTATTTGAGTTAGTCCTTATCCTAATCACTACGGTTACTAGCCTTAGGTAACCCTACCTAAGGTTTATAACCTATAGCTTTGATACCAACTGTAGCATCCCCAAATCTGGGTCCCAATCACCACGAATCTGATACATCATTTCTATAACTATTACGGAAGATATTAACATATATTATTTATATAATAAACTTTACACACTAACCCCAAGGTCGAGAACCTTCACATAATACCTGAATCAACATCCTATCTGACCTACAATGTTATTATCATATATTACTGTTACAAACTTTATCTGTTCTATCAACCAATGCTGGATCTGTTCTTGAATTTTCTTGTATCCGACGTATTTGTTCTAATCTACAATATTCATCATGATATAGCAAGTGTGAGCAATAAGTTTGCCCAGCAAGTATAAGTTCAATTAATTAAGGATACATCATTATGGAAAGAATTGAACAATAAGCTGGCTAAAATTCTACAATATAATTCAGAACTAACATGAACAAATTTTTCATAGCTGAACGAACAATTTAGCATAAACAACTATATCTGGACCGAATGATAATGAATGCGATCAGCCTTTCATACCTGATGAACACATGCAATATGCACAAAGTGCGATCTAACAATTCATTGACGTGATAATCAATAATGATTAACCACTAGTTAAAAGAATAGTTCAAGAAAACTTGCGCAATAAGTGAGTATAAGAAACTTGCATGTACCGTTGATTACCGTTACGCAATATATATCGCTTTGTCTGAAGACCTATTGTAAATAATACCGATCTCCAAATATTAGAATAATAATATCATCACAATATATTACTGTTATATACAGTTATAAAATAACCTACACACATTATCTCATAATCCTATCAGTCTATAAAACACATAAGGCCTAGTATCAAGTCAAACTATTAAAGTCTGAGTTGAGTTCGGTACAATTTCGACCTACTGATTGCCTAATCGGATAATTATCAAGCTTCATATCCCTAATACTAAGCCTAAATGTTTCACAATTATCTTATTATTTGGTCAAAATATTTTTCAAAGACTTATTTTAATTTTCAAATAAGTATTATCATTTATCATGATTTTTCAATCATTAATATCATATTTATATGATTTAAATACTACTTAATTCCATTATCATTAATATTTATTTAATATCAAATATTAATGAAATACATGTCATAATATTATAAATTATTTATAATATCTCAAAGTATTTTAATACTTTATTACTGTCTTTAAATGATTTTAAAATAATTAAAACTATTACTAATTCTCATTAATATTAAATATTAATGTATTTTATGACAAAATATCAAAAGCTATATTTTATAACTTAAAATATTTTTATACCTTTTAAATTATTTTTATATGATTTTTAATTCATTACTTCTATTTTTCCATAATTTATTTAATATATTTATTAAATAAATCAATCACTGTTAATAATAATTTATTAATTAAATTCATCACAAAATATTAAAAGTCATTAAAAATAACTTAAAATATTTTTTTATACCTTAATATATTTTTAAATGATTTTTTAAGTATTAAAACTATTTTAAGTAATTTATTTAATATAATAATTAAATAAATTAAATACCATTATTATTCTAAAAATATTAAATATTAATGAAATATATTCAAAATTAAAAAAAAAACCCCATTTTTAGGCTTTAAAATAATTTTTAGGAATTTAATATGAATTTTTAATAATTAAAAACTATTTTTTCTCTATTTATTAAATAAAATAATTAATTTTTATAATTAACTGTCACTAAAGGGCCCTATAGTGACAAAACTGTCGCTATAGGTGTTCTTGAGTGTTCTTGAGCCTGCCCAGATCTTCATAGTTAGTTAACAAGGTGCGAGGTTTGACCATTAATAGATCCATGTTCATGATGTTTTATGGGCATCTAATAGTGTTATATATGTAATATAAGTGTAATAGTACAATCCAACTCAAGTTCATAGTTAAACAACATAATAACAGAGAGATCTAAGCCCCAGAAAATCTTGTCAGAGCTGTTCTTCATTTCTGGGTTTTCCAGAAATGAAGAACAGTTTATGGTGCCTACTTTGAGCCATTTAATCTTTGCTTTCTGGGCTTACTTTGTGTGATATAAAGGTTCAATCGTGTACTATGTATGTAAAGGTACAACAACATAACATTAAATCAGTTTAACAACATCACATGTGATAGGTCTATGCTAGTCAAACCATTACAGAAAATTCACTCATGAAGAATCTGGGTTTTCCAGAAACCTTCATAAGGCAGATTGGTCAACCTACTTTGACCATGATTATCGATGATTCTATACATGATCTGGGTGTTCTAAAGGCTTTAATATGTAGTCTTCATGTCATACTACAAGTTCTAAACAACAACATAGCCTAAACACTTAACAGTTGCAAGATCTAGTGCCTGTAAAATCGTTGTCAGCGGTTTCTGGGTTTCTGGGTTGCCCATAAACTCAGTTTCCATGATCGGTCAAGGGACTTTGACCACTAATATCTTGCAATCTATACATGATAAATGCCTGATTCCAATCCTAGATCACTCTCCACATAACAGACTACAAGTCTATAACCTTAAACACACACAACACTTAACACAGAGAGATCTATGAGTCCTGACATTCGGTTTGCAGACCAAAATTTAGGGTTCATAGTCAGTTTTTAAAAACTTGATTTCGTGCATCTAGATGTAATGAATTTAAGATGTAATAAACCAGATAACTAAATAACACCCTAATACAGAACTTAAATCAACAAATCATATCATCTAACAAGATTTAGCAAATTTAGGGTTTATAACTCTTTAGGCTTTGATCTTTAATCTGATCTTTGTGATCTGTTCATGGCTTGCTAAAGATCATTCTAGGGACTGATTCACTTAATATTTTGTGGGTCTAGAGAGAGAAGGTCTAAGTTAAGTGTTTGTGTATAAATGGGTTATTTTTGTGAACTTTTCTCTCTCTAATTTTATATGTATGATGGATGTAATGAACTTGGCTGGTGAATATGGTTAATATGAATTGATTTGTAGCACATGTGTGATCTAGGGTTATCCACCAACTCCAAATAGGGCAAGATCTACAAGTTATCTCAAAATAATGCAACAAGGGCAAATTGGTCATTTGACTTTTCATTTTAATGGCATAATTATAACTTGACCAACCCTTAAGGTTTAACCCTAAGGTTTTTTTTAAAAAAAATTAATTTTCTTGGATTTTCTAATTAGATTTTTAAAATAGAAAATTAAGATTTCTAAATTACAATTAGGATTTCTTAATTATATTATGGTTTTCTAATCACATTAGGGCTTGCTAATTAGGATTAATGTTTCCTAATTAAAATTGTTAAATTAGCAATTAAGTTTTCCATAATTGTACATTAGGGTTTCTAACTGAATAATTAGGGTTTCTAATTTATGAATTAGGGTTTTCTAACTAATTTGTTAGGTTTTACCCTAATTAAGTTTGTAATCAATACACTTAAGCCTTATACTTAACCTTTTAGCTCCTAGATTAGGGTTTTAAAAATTCAAAATTAGGGTTTTGGATCCCCGGTACTAAAATTAGGATTTCCAGAGCCGGTAATGGGGTTTCTTATCATTCGCAAGGGTTTTCTAACTGAACGTCGATGTTCTTAATATAATACTAGGGTTTGTCACCGATATAATTTATCTGGTCAACCCTTGACCCTTAACCACGTACTGTACACATGTATGACCATATACATAGAACATATACACTTTTACACTTATCCCTGTAAGCCTTCACCAAAAAAAATTTAAATCCATAAAAATTCCTTCCCAAAAATATCAAATTCATACACTTATTTTCTATCTAGGTTTATTATTTAACCACAATTCAATCTTTTAAGATTTTAATAATTATCTAAATTTTGGGGTTGTCACAGGCTTGGAACTTCATTTAGTCCCTCCGGACAAGGACCCCTAAGGCCCTGGCTACTTGTTGTTGTTGGTGCTTTGCTGCTAAGATGTCTTGAAGCTTGAACATCTTTTATACTTAGCAGCTTGACGTGGTCCTCTTTGCATTCTGCGTAGAGTTTGGACCACCTCTTCTCTGGCGTAGCTGATCTTCATACTGTTCATCTCATCTTCGTCTGATGTCAGCTGCGCACCATCACCATTTAGGTTTGCTAAGTCTCTGAGCTTTTGGTAGATTTCGTCTAACACTTAGCATTCCCTGAACCATTCTTGAATGGTCTGCAGACATGGTTCTGCATCTGTTCTTGTTTCAGCTTTTGGTTCATGGTGATTCGTAGAGTGGCATTCTGGATCATCTTTGTGCTCTGTCACTTTTCTAAATGCTATCTTCTTGGCCTTCTCGGCTCTCAGCTTAGCTGCCATCTTCAAAGGCATTCTCATCCTTGTTGAGTAAAGCTTTAGTCTGTTCAAGTCCTTCTTCAAATCTGCTCACTTCCACCTTCGTAGTCTCACTGCCACTGAGACTTGTTCTGTTCAATTATAGTGGAACTCGTAGAGTCAATAATATAGCATTCCAACAACTCAACGATTCTGCAGCTCAGCAACACTTGATCTTTGAAGCTCTATCTGATATATACTCCTTCACAATCTTTCTGTTGGAATATAGCCTTTGGGAGCTATTTGAATTACTTCGTAGATCTCGAGTTATTTGATGCAGACTGCAGATGTGACATGGCATCACCTTTTTCACCTTTCTGACACTGCAGTCTACTATTTCACCTACCCCGTCAGAGATGTCACTTTGGCGTGTCAGACAGGTAGTCACCTTTATTTCTTCTTTTTGATTCCTCGATCGGAGCATCAAGAATAGTCCTTCTGTATCGATGCTCTTATTTTAGCAACGTTATAATATCAGTCTTCAGATTAAACTGTTGCCAATGCTTCAATCTCCAGATGACCGAACTCTAAAATTATGATGCAGATGGCTGGACTCTACGATTCAGATAATGTTCTTGGACTTGATCGTAGTGTGTCTTTTTGAATGTTGCTCATGGTCTGGTTGAGACAACACTACGATTCTAAAGAGTGTTAATTGGATCTTCAATGTAGAACAACTCTTCCTTCTCTTGTGCAGTGCTTCAACACTTTTGTTTACCTTGACTGATCTCAGGAACTGATAACTTGACTAATTACTCTGGCCCTCCTCAACGTCAAGACTTATCAAATTTTTCATGCTCAGTCTCTTTCTCCTTGTGATCTCCAGTTCACATATCATCAATGGTCTGACCCATGCTTCATATTCTTTGTATGTTCTGTATAGGTTGGCTAGTACCTTTGTGTAAACTGCATTAGTTCCTGCTTTGCTTGAAAAACACTACGATCCTGGTTAATTCCAAGATTGTTGTCTTCTGTTCTCTTGATAGCTACTGCACTTGCTAACTTTCTTTAGTCAGTCACTTTTACTGAAGTCTTCTTCTGATCGGCTTATGGAAGACTTAATCTTGAATGGCTTCACAACTCAATCGGGATGTTGATTGGGTTGGCGCATAGATCTTCTGTTAGCTTGCATGTCATTCGTTGAGTTCTCTCTAGTTTCCTTAAGGTGGAATGTATCTTTGCAACTCAGTCTAGAGGCTTTATGCTTTGGATATTCTGGGAGTGCTCATTTGTTGAGAATAATGTTGACTCTACGATTATGCCTTGGCGTTGTGAGAATTCTACACACTACGATTTAGCTTTGGTTCTGCAGACACTACAACTCCGAGATCAGATCTTGACGGACTACGATTTCTATCTTTATGCTTGTTGTCCTCGTCTGATCTAGCTCGACTACAATCTCTGCCTTTGATATGATCAGTAGACTCCACTACTTCAAGTGTGGCATACAATTCTTGACTTGGCTCTAGCAGATACTCGATCGGCTCTTAGACAGGTTGTCTCTATGATTCTGAACATGACTTCCTTAGCAGACTACGATTCTGAGAAAGTTCTTCTCGACATGATCCTTCCTCGTCTCTCCTGGCAGACTACGAATTTCGAGATCTACTATCTTGCAGAATACGATTCCGCCTTGATAGTTCTCAAGTTTTCCTTGACTCTCCTGACAGACTACGATGCTGGTGTAGTGTTCGACGATCAGACATGCCTATCTATTACATTATACTATCAACCTTACATGCTTGATCTTTCTATATTTATAGTCCTTGTACATCATTTCTTTTTAAGGACTTTACAAAGCTATTTTGCTTATGTAGAATCAACCTAACATATTTGATCAATTCATTCTAAGTCCTTGTACATATATTCCTATTATCTATCAAAGGACTTTACATCTTTCCTTAATGCAAGCATACTTGCATATTCATTCATTTATATCATAATCAAATCATATATGAGTGGGAATAACATTTTCATGTATATTCCTAACAATCATATATAAAAATTAAAGTGTAAATCAGGAATTTTGAATTACCTTCATGATTTATTGCTCGTTTATTCTATATTTCTCCTTTCTTCTTCTCTTCTTCCTTTTTTCTTTTTCTTCTTCTTCTTTTTAACAAAAATTCTCTCTCTCTCTCTCTCTCTCTACTGATCTCAACCCCCGTGAATGGAAGGAAAATGGGTGAAGTATTTTATTTCCTTTCCCTTTTCTCTCTCTCCCTCTTTTCTCCTTCTTTTTCTTTCCTTTCTTCCTTTCTTTTCTTTCCCTTACTTTCTTTGTGTCCCACATCTCCTTGTCCCCCCCGTAATGGTCCTCACTCAGCCGCCTATAGAGCCCACACCAATCATAATTAAATTTCTTTCTCTTTTATTAGCTCATTTATCCGATTAAAGGTTCGTTTAACCATTTATCAATTTAACATTTTACAATTTTAGAATAATAATCATAAATTAAATTAGACTTTTATTTCATAAAAGTCGGGATCTTACAATCACCCTAGCTTATGAAATTTCGTCCCCGAAATTTATGAGTGTACCTGGAATTCCGAAGAGATAAGGATTTCAAATTTTAGCTCCCAGGCTACTTCCTCTGTCTCATGATTCATCCATTGCTCATCTCCTGTATTTCAGATATCATTCTAGAATACAGCTTCAAAACAAAGGTTAATTGACATTTCATAATTTGTCAACTAATTATGTAACAAGAATTAGCTTAGGTAGGACACACACTAGTGAAGGATTTTACTCGTCTCTCCCCTCCTAGTTCTAATCTCAAATCTCCGCCAGAGATCATATCCCTAAGCTTTGATACCAAATGTGACGTCCCCAAAATAGGTCCACACAACCAATCTTGGGTCGCCAAAAATATAACACTACTGAGACGAACATTTCTATTACAACTATTGAACTGTCGTGCAAAATACGATGACACTTATACTGCGAGTTTCAATAAATATTGTAACGTATATGATACGACAATACTCAAACTCATATTATTACAATGCCATATAAAATATAGCAGCAAATATTTCAAGTTCCCAACGAACACGAGAAGATTTATGTTCTCCTCATTCTAATGGAGTGCATTTTTTACGCTTCCAAATTCAAGTTCACCTCACCCTATTGTTGTTCACCAAAATTAAAAATTAAATGACGTATAAAATACGACACACACATTTTAAGTTCTCAGTACAATAATTATGTCACACCGTTTCATAACTAGATTAGGATTGCGACTAATTCGAAACACCACTTTATACCCATGATCTCTCTACTAGTCTCAGCTACACTTTTATTACCTGAAAGGAATTGTGAAGCAAAAGGGTGAGCACAAATAGCCCAGTAAAGAATATCATGACTTAAGATAATTAAATTATCAATAGCATTCATCAGTAATAAATCAGATAATTAGAACATATGGTAGATGATAAAAGTTTTCAACCATAATTGCAGCAGAATCAACAATCCATTAGAAGAGTCAAGTAGAACATAATGTCTACTATTCTCTAAATTAAAAGTCCATCATCAATATTTTATTATTGTAACACTAATCAACAATTCTTCATTGTACCCAAGACAAAGAGAACGTTCACCACCTGTTTTACCTATAACACAAATGTAACGACCGAGAAATTTGGATCCTTTGTAAAATACTTGAAAGAATTAAATAATGAATAAAATATTATTATTTGTTATTATGTGTTAATAAGATGTATGTCGTTCTATAACCTAGAAATGTCGGAACATCGTAGTATTTAAATCACGTGAATGAATTAAAGTGTTTGAATTTTCAAGACGAAAATAAATATTTTCCCAGAAAGTTTACGAAAAACACTATTCACCATTTATCGCTCGGGAATTACTTTTCAACTTCTGAGAAATACGTAACGTTATAATATCGAGGTGAGATGGGTTATGTAATAATAATCTAAGTATGGAAAACGTAAAATTTCACATGCGGACTTAAATTGAGAAGGTATATATTAAAAACCTAATGAAATGAATTAAGGTAACTTGGTATAAAATATAAGTCCATATGCTTAATGGTGTAAACCTATGTGGGATTTATACTAAGCCCAAGTGGTTTATAAAGTGAAGCCCAAACTATTATTAATGCAAGCCTAATGAATTAGCCATGACCCATGGAGCAACCCATGTTAATATGGGTAGTCTTGATGGGCAAGAACTTTATGTAATAACCAAGTAAGAGATAAGAGTTGTGGTTAGCAAGTAAACTTAGGCCTTAAGACATGAATAGTAAGGAGGTTAGCTAAGGAGGTGGGATGTTTTAAAGACCACTATGCCTCAACCTTAGCCCTCTATAAATAGCAAGCTTGGATTTCTTATTTTGCTTGTTAAGCTTTCATCCAACAATCTCTGTCAAACAACTTATTTGTTAGAGCCAATAAGCACTTTGAGGTTTAATTTTCCTTTGTTAGATTTTCAAGAGAAGAGAAGTACAAGTAGTCTTCAAAGGTAATTAATATTATCTCTTCTATCTCTATTATACTAGGATGATAAGAGAAGTGTAATATAATGAAGTTAGATACTAAGAACATGTCATAAGTCATTGATGAATGAACTTAAGCCGAATAAGTTGAATAAGTTTAATAAGCAACTTGAACCTAAATAAGTTGATGAACTTGGAAAGAACTTGCCATATGTTGTCTTATGATGTTAGTATGTTCAAAGTAGTTTGAAAACATTGATTGACGGACTTAAGTTCATAATAAGTTATAAGCATGAGAATTTGTAGTTAATAAGTAAAATAAGTCATTGACTTATGAGAATAAGTCAAAACCTACTTTGATAATAAGTTGGTGTAATAAGTAACTTGAAATGTCTATATGTTGATTAAAATCCACCTAGAATGATTAGTAAAGAGGTTTCATCGGAATTTACACGATTGCACGATAATCGTCGAATTCGTGAAATTCTAGGAATGGAAGTTGTATTTTGTGTTTGAAGTCGTAAACGTTGGTTTTTGATGGAGACAAGTCATATTTGGCAATATAGAGTTGCGGACATGAAAATGGCCGGATTCCGACTTAGAACGAAGAAACGAGCGTTGAACATTCACGAACGTTTATCGTTTTAGTTAAAATGAACTAATAGGTAAAATTTTAGCAAACAAAGTAAAATAGATAAAATTCTTGCATGAACGCGTAGAACACGTAATTTGTGAACCGTAGGCTCTTGAAGGAGCCAATTCGGACTTATAACGAAGAAGTTACGAGTCCGGAAGTTTCACAAAATTTCAAAGCTGTGAAAATTTTTTGGTGCACAGAGCTGGCGCCGGGGCGCCAGCCCAAGGCAAATAAGCCCACGCCGCAGCGCCAAAATGGCCCTCATCCCCTGCAAACTCGCGCCGCAGTGCGACATATAACACAGAGACTCGCGCCACAGCACTGATTCTGGATTTTTGAACATTAAGTGGTGACGCCGCAGCGCGACACCAAGTGCAATAGCCGGGGCTGCAGTGCCAACTTCATAATCTAGATAATGAAGAAAGGTTTACATGTTAAGCATGAAGAGTATTTGATAAACAATTAAATAAAGATCTTAATGAAACATTGTTAAGACATAATTAAGCCTTAAGTATGAACACTTAAAGTTAAGTTAAATCAATTACATATGAACGTAAGAATGACGTAATGGAAATCCGAAACCTATAATAACAAATCTAATACGTATGTAGATTGAGAAGAAGGGTAAGATTCTTTAGGAACCATGTGTGATCATTCATGACCTAATGTTCTATGTTATGCTATCATCTAATGTAGAGACCTTAAAGACGTAAAGTGCACGTGTTATATCTATAAGCAGGCGCTAAAGGCAAGTACTCTAAGTCTTGTTCCAGTTCAATCTGGACAAGTCTTTGTGATTCATGTACTCTTCGCATGAGTTAGTATCTGAGGAAGTTAAAGCCAATCCTTTCGGCTAGACGTATGCTATGTTATTCTATCAAGTGTTGATAAGGATTTACCAAACTAATATTGTTGTGGTTTTCAAAAAGTAGAATGAGTATGCTCAAATTGTTTTGTCATCAAACGACAGGCACGTGAAGTTGCCACAACTTAAACGTATTCACGTTTAGTGAATGTAATGTTGATCATCATAGAGTACTATTGTGACAACCCGAAAAATCGGATTGTCAAGAATTTAAGTTAAAGAATTAGTTATTAATAAAATGAATTTTTATTAATACTATTCTGGGTTATGTGTTTATTAATCGTTCTATAACCTAGAATGATTATTAATCGGGAGGATTCTGGCTACGAGCTAGACTGAACGAGTAAGAATTTTTAAGACGAAAATGAAATTTTTTCGGGAACACAATATTTTTCGGGGAAAAAGACGAAATAGGCACTATTCACCTATTTCTGCTCGGAGATTATTTTTGAAATTCTGAGAAGTTCTTGATTGCGTGAAATCTTGAGACGTGATGGAATATTCAATAATATTTCAGTTATGGCAAAAACGAAGTTTTCGCCTGCGAACTCAAAACCTAAGGGTTTGGAAAAGTAAGTTCCGAGAATTTTATGATCACGTATAATGATTAGGGTTATTATGCGTGAGAAATACGAGTATAATACTAGTTATTATACGAGTATAGTACAAAGATTAGTACGACGTATAATACGAATGTCGTACGAACAATATACGAAGAGAATACGAGCATACGAGAATGGAATGCGTAGAATACAATTAGTCTTAATGGACTTTGTGTTCATAGACTTTTGTAGAATCCAATTGGACTTGGATTATGTCAAGCCCAATGATTTGTGAAGTTAAGCCCAAGTTAAGCCCAATAAGAATTAGGGTTAAAGCCCAAACCAAGAAAAGAAACCGCGGATCGAACCGATGGGTAAACGGATTGGTAAAAACCATTGGGGCAACCCATGGGGTGACCCATGGGCATGTGGGCCGGCCACTTGGCCACCAAGTAAGGGTGGTGGCCAAGTTAACTTGGTGGCTAAGTTGTTAAGGAGGTGTGAATAGTAAGGAGGTGGGGGTAAAATGACTATTTTGCCCTTAGCTTTGGTTTTCTATAAATAGAAACCTAGAATTTCATTTTCTAGGATTTTTGAAAATCCTACCTTGAGAGAGATAGAGAGAGCTCGGTTGGCAGAGAGGAGGAAGAGCATGATCATGAACGCTCGGATCAAAAGTGATCGTGAAATAGAAAAGCTAGCAAATCGCCGGCTTTGTCTAACGGAAGAGAAATAAAGAAGAACGGTAATCCGAACCCTAGTTTCTTCTACTATTTTCTTTAAGTTTAATATGTTTAAAATATAACTTAATGAGAATAAGGAGTAAAAGATGTTAGTAATGATTTCATATGGATGAAATCATGAGAAAATAAGAAATAAGGGATAAGAAATTTAGTTTATAAATTTCTTAAGCAAGTATAAGATTCGTGAGGATTTTGAGCGATCCGAATGAATATTATGAACGAGTATGTGAATTAAGTAAGGAATGATGTTCTATAACATCAAATTCCAAGAAAAAGTGAAATCGTAATCCAAAATATCGATTAAAAACGAAGAACGCGAAGAACGTGCGAAGAACGCGAAGAACGCGCGAAGAACGCGCGAAGAACGCGAAGAACGTTGTTGACGGACAAATTTAAAACCATTGTAGTGTGAATGTTGTTGATGGAAAAGTTTAAAATCATCGTGTATAAGTTAGTTGCTTCTTGCTTGGTTAGGAGCGTTAGAAACGTTCATGAAGAACGGATTTAAATTGAGCTATAACGAAGTTATGGCGAAATTTCGTAAAAGACGAACGAGAATTAGAAAGTTAGTAACTGAACCCAAACATGTAGGGTTTCATAAGAATGTAAGAGAACGTATAAAACATGAGTCGTGGACTCAAGAACGAACGACTTCCGAGTTCGGATGACCGAATTACGGACGAACGAACGAAGAATGTTAAAAGCGTAAAATGAACGAAGGGTTAAGATTAAGCCAATTGAATGGCATGTTAACGGATTCAGAATGAAGTTCTGTCCAAGGCATATTAAAGTACATAAGATAAGGAAGAGAATGGCTTTAGAACGACCTCGTTCCGAGTTATAACGAAGAAGTTATGAGATCGTAAAGTAAGCATCTCAAACTTGACTTAACACTTAGAAAAATTTTCTAGGTTTTTGTCTTGGCGCCGCAGCGCGAGAAGGGGCGCCGCAGTGCGAGAAGGGGCGCCGTAGCGCGAGCTCGGCCATACACTTCTGGAGAGTGGCGCCGCAGCGCGAGAGGAAAGGAAGGGCACGACACCGTAGCGCCGGTGCAAGACACTGCCCAGAAATGAGATTTTTAGTTCTCAGATACTGGGGGATGTGCAAGAAAGAAGTATGAACATATAGTTCACGTAATGTAACACTTAGTCAAGTGTTTTAAACCTTTAGCAAAGGTTGAACAAAAAGATTAAATGAGATTAAAAGATAGAGAATGTAGATGCGGGTTACGGAACCGATGTCCGGGGACCGTAGTCGCGATAAACGAACGTGAGGGATTGCTATGGTTGTGATTCCTTAGACGTTGGTTGACGATGTTAATGTATAACATTTTGATGTTATGACATGGCATTGAGAGATGAATGTAAAGCGTATAGACGCTATGAACGCAACGTAGTTACAATGAACGATCGGTCTTAGCATACAACAAACGGTATGGCTTCGACATTAAGAAAGAATAATGAACATGGGGTTCATGGGATGGATAATGATGAAAGTAATTGAAACCTTGAGTAAAGGTTGAACGAGAGATTAAAAGACGAACAAATAAAACGTTGAATACGTAGACGATCCTTGTGAATTGTATTCGCGTTGGACGAACGTTCTAAGTATACCGTGGTTGTATGACATAGACGTTGATGAAGGTAGTAAGTAAGATACGAATGGTATTTAGAGAGCCGTAACGAACGGTAATAAGATTACTGAAAGCCGCATATAAGTCGGGTGAGAATGATAGAATAAAAAGTAAGCGATGAACACTTTAACTAGCGTAAGGGTTGAGTGTAAGCGAGTGTTAAACGGGCAGAACCTACACCCTGTGTATGGTTTAAGCATAATGTAATGAAGAATGTTGATTAACCGTGAATGGTGAAGAAACTAAATTGAAGATAATAACGTATAACGTTAAGAAGCCGAGTTAATAAGTATAACTTGGACAATGTTCCGAGTTGAGGGAACCGGATGTTGTAAGATATGAATAAGTTCATATGAAATGTTTAACTCTATGGTCTCATAGTATTGACAGTGAATGATTATTCCGAGTATACAAAGGATTGTATGACTTAGACAATAAAGAATGAATCCTGAGGTATGACATTTAGTTGCCAGAAAGCCATAAGGAATAAGAAGTTGACTTAATGAACATTATAGTTTAATGGTTCGAATAAGTTAAGGTAAGTTAAGTTGTAGTACAATCGTAACCTTTGATGGTTGACATATGGGAGCTGGGCTAAATAATTCCTTCAGAGAGCGAAGGTATATACAAAACTGGCAACCGATCTAACTCACTGTGTGGGCAGTGTAGATGAGACGGGAACTTGTTTGTTGGTTGTTTGTGGGAAACCACTCAGAGTACCATATGGACTACTAGCAGAAAAGCGATGTGTGCTGAGTCCTAGAGAAGTATAAGAAGAAGATAAGAATGTGAATCATCAAAGATGATGAACGTGTTGAGTAAGACATCTCAGTATGTCATAAAGCCATAATCTGGTAATGAAAGTTAGTCGCGTAAACTTAAATTACAATAGCGCGAACCTTAAGAAGTAAAGTTAAGTAAACCAATGCGTAAGTCAAGTATATGACTAATTGGTGTACTTGTTATTTCCTTATTTGTTATATAGGGTTTTGGAATAAGCATTTCAGCGTAAACTGTAAGCTGTAGCTGTGCGTAAGGCAAGTTTCCTAACTTCATTCATATTTTAAATGAATGCTAGTTTCTAAAACTTCTCAGATGTTGAACTTGAGAAGTTCTGTCTATGTGCGAATGTGTGATATTTGTACAAGGTGGTAGAACGTATGAGGCCTTGTGCCACAATTTGAACACTTCGGTGTTTCTGTGAGATGAATTGTTCTATGTTTGAACTGTTCAATAAAAGAATGTTCGGTTTATTCATGAACCGTTATTGTTAAGTCTGTGCTAATGATTCTAGCCAGACAGAATGTGTATGAAAAAGGTAGAAGAATGAAAGTATTTCAAAATGAAAATGAGTATGGTTTTAAGATGATAGGAATCGAGATTATTCCTATTATTCAAGCTGCTTCATAACCTTTGTTCGGTTATCGAGGTTCTGAAGAATGTTTAAACTCTTGAAGTTGTTTGTTCAACTGTTATGACTTGCTGGGCAATTGAATGCTCACACTTGCTTTAAATAAAAACATTTTCGGCGAACGATGTTAGAAAGAACTTAAGGATCCCGTAAAGATCAAGCTGAGTGGTATTAAGACGAAGTGACATTCATTATATGAATGTGCGTGAAGAGCAAGTGAAGACTTGTAATATAGAATGATAGAATTAAACAATAGACTAGTTTAATGAACAATTATGAATCCTTTGTGGCGGATGAAAGTCACTCGTATAAGATGTAAAGAATAATGTAATTATCATTATTTGTAATGGAAGAGGTTTTGTGGTTATAGAACCTGGGATTTTAGAATATATGTTATTATATTTTAGTATATAATGATGTATGTTTGGAAAAAAATGGGATAGTGACGTACGGAATCCGGATGTGAAAATAGACCGAATTTCGGGGCGTTACAACTATAGGCTGATCACCTAGACGTGCTCGTAAGCTATGTCGGACTTACGGACTTCGTGCCGAGATGTCCTTTTCAAAGTACTCATAAAATGCTTACGGTCTTGAACTGGAATTGATGTTTTATTGAATATTGTTGTTGTAAAACGTTTTGAATAAAAAGAAGTGCTATTTTGAATTATCGATAGTACTTCGTAACTATTGTTCAGTTATTGAAGATATACGATTCCTATGTTTCAAGCATGCTATTTTCCTAGAATTATTGTACTTGCTGAGCTAGTTAGGCTCATTCTTGCTTGAACCATATGAATGCAGCTAAGACCGAACGTACTGATGGATCCGGCAAGGATAAAGGGAAGGCGAAGGTAAACCCGTAGATTACATATGTAATAGTATAGGTTTTGTAAGGAATAATATTGATACTATGACAAAGACAATGTATTGGTTGTAAAGAACCTGGGGAATGTAAATATTCTTTGGATATATATATATATATATATATATATATATATATATATATATATATATATATATATATATATATATAAGACATCCGTTCTTTTGAGGCATTTCAATTGAATGTTTATGTGAACTGTAGCACCGTGTAGCACCATCTGTCCGGTTGGAAGATACCCGGATTTGGGGGTATCACAGGTTGGTATCAGAGCCTTAGGTTATAAAACTTAAGGGGGAAATAAAAACCTTAAGAAAAGTCAAGGATTAAAATATGGAAGTTAACCTTATAAAATGCATTATATATGTTATGTGTTTTATTCTACTGACGTTTACTAATCAAACTTTTGTGTTGTTGTAGATGTCAGGAGAAAATAGAGAAGTGTAGGTAGTCAGCGAAGGGTTGGTAAACCAGATAGAAATCATATCGAATCCCATAGCAGCAGATCTAGAGATAGTTGTGGTGGAGTCTGGAGACTCAAAGAGTCTAGACCTCATGTCCGTATTTGACGGCATGTTGGAAGAAGAGGCGGAGGTAGTGTCCTTGAACCCGGTAGCAATAGCAGCGGAGATGGCTCCAGGGGAGTCGATGATGTCATTGTTCATGTCAGTGCTGGATAGAAACATCCACTACTGTCAGGAGGTTAAGGAGCTAAAGGCGGAGCTCTAAGCTGTTAAGAGGACAAGACGGACGTGGAGTCCATATGGGAACATGAACATGATTAGAGGGTTTTAGCTAAGGACAAGGTCCATGAGCTAAAATAGGAGGTCTTTGAGCTTAGGAGCGAGCTAAAGACCAAGAAACAGAAGATAGAAAGAATGTCCTATATCCATAGGAGTTCTCATGAGGATTTCCAACTACAAGTAGCTGGTTATCCCATAGAGACAGGGCAAACGTGGCATACTATCAGCCGTGATATTATTGTCGGGCTTGCCAAGGTGGATTTTGAGAATGCCTTAAGGCAGATGTGATCTAGTAGTGGCTAGAGTAGTTAGATATGTAAATATTTTGTATCTAGTAGTGACGTAAAACCCTCTTTTGTATAATCAAGGGTAGTCTTTTGTAAATCCCAATTTTTGGAAAGTAATTGCGGAAAAGTAATGTAATTCGATTAGGCTGTGTAATGTAACTGAGGTAGTGTTATACTACCATAAATCAATATAAGCTTTCATTTTCAGAACATCTGGAATAATGAATGTTTGAGTTATTGTTTAAAATTGAATAATAACTAATTAACAGAAAATGAATAATAACAAAATGTGTGTTTATTGTAACAGCAAAATGCCGCCAAGAAGAGTACCGCGGAATCAAGCAAACGTAAATCAACCGGAGGGAGGTCCGATTAACCCTATGCAGGAATTTTTGAACCTTTTAACCGCAGCGTTAAATCAAACTGGGGCTAATATCCCCGTAAATCCTAGTGTAGTACAAGCTACTACATTCAAGGACTTTAAGAGTATGGGTCCGCCGGAGTTCAAAGGAACTACGGACCCTATCGAAGCCAAAACGTGGGTGAAGGAGATCGAGAACGCATTTGTGATAGCAAATGTCGACGAGGCCTAGAAGGTTGCCTTTGCAACCTACATGATGAAGGGAGAGGCCAACTTTTGGTGGGAGGCCAATCAAGCTAGGGTTGGAATAGATATGATAACGTGGGTAAGGTTCAAGAAAATATTTTATGAGAATTACTTTCCCACGAGCATGCAAGGAAGAATGGAAATGTGGTTTCTAGAGTTGAAACAAGGGGACATAACGGTTCCCCAATACGCCGCCAAGTTTAATGAACTGGCAAGGTTCGCTCCACACTAAGTGGATACTGAGGTGAGAAAAGCTCGACAGTTTAAGCAGGGCTTGAAACCCTGGCTCTATAATCTTATTTTTGTATTCCAAAGTACTTCCTTTGGAGTCGATTAGAGAAGGCAATAATTGCCGAAGGTGGTAGCGAGGCGTTGAGCCAATACCACAAGGATAAGAAAAGCAAGGGGATGGTGGATGGAGGAGTAAAGATTGAAGGTGCCAGTGGGAGTGGCGAGGGTTATAAGAGGAAGGTTGTTAGCTCTGGGAATACCAGAGTGAAACAAGGAGACCCTAAGAGGAGGATGGAGGCCTGCAAAACTTGTGGAAAGACTCACTTAGGAGTTTGTCTCAAGGGTAAGGCTGTGTGTTATAACTGCGGACAGGAGGAGCATATTGCGCCTAACTATCCGAGTTCGAAGAAAAATCATGGATGCTTTGTGTGTGGGTCAACTAATCACATGGCAAAGATGTAAGACCCCAACTTATTAATGAATAAAATCAAATTTTCTCTAAATATTATTGTGAATAATAAGGGGTTAATTTGATATAATACTTTGGTTATGGGTGAAATGTGCAAATTTTGCAAAATAAGCAAGTGGTTATAAAATATTCATTTTTCCGGGGAATATTCGTTTGGTTATACCAAATCACAGTTCATGTTTATAATTATGCCATTAAATTCATCTTTGCACTCCAGGCCAAAGATATTCAACTATAAAGTCAATAATCAACAATTCATCTTTGCACTACGGGCCAAAGACATACAACTATAAAACCAATAATCAACAGTCCATCTTTGCACTACGGGCCAAAGGCATACAACTGTAAAACCAATAATCAACAGTCCATTTTTACACATAAGCCAAAGATATACAATTGTAAAACCAATAATCAACAGTCCTTCTTTGAACGTAAGCCAAAGATATACAACTATAAAACCAATAATCAACAGTCCATCTTTGCACGTAAGCCAAAGATATATATCTGTAAAACAAATAATCAACAAGTTAGGAATACGCATGTGAATGATATTCCTATTTATATAAGATTTGATTATGATCTTAATGAATGATTATGCAAATATGTCTGCATTGAAATAAGTTGTAAAGTCCTTAAATAGACAACAGGAATATATGTATAAGGACTTAGATTGAAATGATCAAACATGTTAGGTTGATTGTACATGAACAAAATAGCTTGTGTAAAGTCCTTAAAAAGAATATGGTGTACAAGGACTAAAGATAGAAAGATCAAGCTTATTAGGTTGATCTTATATGATGTACTAGATACGCCTGCTTGATCGTCGAGTACTGCACAAGTCTTCGAAGTCTGCGAAGGAGAAACAAATTATTCGGAGACTATCAAGACAGAATCGTAGTCTGTCAAGCTAGTCGAGGGATTGCAGAAGCCAAAGAAGAATTGTAGCGTATCGAGAAAGTGGTTATAGATCGTAGTCTGCCTTGGAGGGCATCACTCAAAATCGTAAAGTTGATTCAAGCACCTACCAAGCCAAGTCAAGAATCGTAGACCGCACTTGAAGTCGTAGAGTCTACTGATCATATCAGAGGCAGAAATCGTAGTCGAGCTAGATCAAATAAGAACAACAAGTGTTAAGGCAGAAATCGTAGTCTGATGTATAATCCACACTCAGAGTCGTAGCGTCCGCAGAACCAAAGCTAGATTGTATTATGCACAACAAAGTCTTCGACAAAGCCAATCAATGCTTACAATGCCAAGGAAAAATCATAGTGTTAACACGATTCTCAACACATGAGCTCTCCCAAAGCATCCAAAGAATGAAGCCTCTGATCAGAACTGTAAAAGATGCAATCTATCTGGAGGAAGCCAGAGAGCATTCACCTAATAGCTTGCAAGCAAACAGAAGATCGAAGCACCAATTCAGTCAGCATCCTGATTGAATTGGTAAGCCAGTCGAGGGAAGTCTTCCACAAGCAACAGTGAGAAGACTTCAGATAATGTGACTGATAAAAGAAAGTCAGCAATGCAGTAGCTATCAAGATAAATAAAGGATAACGATCTTAGGTATAACCATGATCGTAGTGCTAGCTAGATTAGAAGCAGGAACTGATGAGGTCTATAACAGAGATACTAGCCAACCTATACAGAATATACAAAGAAAACTAAGAATGGGTCAGACCATTGATGATATGTGAACGGGAGAACACAAGGAGAAAGAGAGCTGAGCATGACCAATCTGATGAGTTTTGAAGTTAAGGAGGACCGAAATATTCAAATAAGTTGTCAGTGTCTAATGCAAGTTAAAGCAAGTAGAAGTACTGAAGTACTGCAAAAATAAAGGAAGACAAGTTCTGCATTGAAAATTCAGAGAAAACTCTAAGAATCGTAGAGTTCAGTTATCTGTATCAGAATCGTAGTGTTCAATCATCTGAGTATTGAAGCCTTGACAACGTCTTAATGCAAAGACTGACATTCGAACGCTGGGTATTAAAAGCTCCAATGTAGAAGGACAACTCCTAATGTTTTAATCAAGAAATTAGAAAGAAGTAATAAAGGTGACTATCAGCCTTACACGCTAAAGTGACATTTCTGATGTGGTAGGTGAAAAAGTAGACCGCAGTGTTAAAAAAGGGAAAAAGGGGATGTCATGTCACATCTGCAGTATGCACCAAATAACTCGAGATCTGCGAATCAATTCAAATAGCTTCCAACAGTTATAATCTAACGGGAAGCTTTTAAAAGGCTATTTAATAACAAAAGCTTAATAGGAGAAGGGGTTAGTGGTTAAAAAGTTGTTGACTCTACGAGTTCTACAGAGTAAAATCAGAATAAGTCTCAATGGCAGTGAGACTACGAAAGTAGAAGTGAAGCAAGATAAGAGAAGAACTTTAAACAGAAAAAGACTTCACTCAACAACTATGGGAATGCCATTAAGAATGTCATCTAAGCTGAGAACCGAGAAGGCCAAGATAATAGCATTCAAGAGATTGGCAGATCAGAAAGAAGATTCAAAGAGCAAGTCTACGAATCATGACGAACCACCAAGAGCTAAAGAAGAACAAATACAGAACCAAATCTGTACACAAGGGAACCAAGGTTTAGAGGATGGTAAGTGCCAGAAGAAGCCTACCAAAGATGCAAAGACTTAGCAAACCTCATGTGGTGAAGAAGTGCAAGCTAAGATCAGAAAAGGACCAACTACAAGATCAGCTGCACCAAGGAAGAAGTGACAGACTGCTAAGTTCTCAAAGAGATCAAGCTTCATGAACAACTTAGCAGTGTGTCCAGTGGTGATCCAGTCCCGATGCAGAATCCAAAGAGGTTCACAACAAGCTGCCAAGTATCAAGGATGAACAAGCTTAAAGTCATCTTGGCAGCTCAGCACCAACTATAACAACAACAAGGAGCCAGGGCCAGAAGGGTCCTTGTCTAATGGACTAAACTGAGTTCCAAGGCTACATGCCTTGAAGAGTTCTTGGTGAACTGGAGTTTCAAGTCTGCTGGACTTGAAGAGTTCTTAGCGAACTAGAGTTCTAAGGCTGCTGGCCTTAAAGGAATCTTAGTGATTCAGTGATGTAAAGACTTCCTTAGTGGAATCCCTTCTTGTTGAAGCAGAAGAGTGGATTAGGAGCTTGAGTCTCTAAACCACTTAAAATCCCTTGTGTCTTTTACATTCTGTCATTTACATTATAACTGCTATAACTGTTATTAACATGATAACTACTTACAACTAAACTAACTCTAGATAAATGGTCAACATAACATCTATGAAGGGGAACCTTAACTTATTCCGCTGTGTTTAAAATAATTCTTAAGTTTGTCATCTACTATTTACTCAGCAATGTAAACTAAAATAGAAAAGATATTTGAAAATAAAAAGGATCTATTCAACCCCCCCTTCTAGATCTACTGTGTGCCCTCTGGGAACTAATAATAGGTATCAAAGTAGGTTCTCATATTGCATTCTAAAAGCTAACACTTTGAGTCTGATCCGAGGCACAAACCATGGTCTAAACTTAGTTTAAGTAGTAAGTTGTTTGTAATTACTGATGAGCTCACACGTTGGAAATTATGCATACAAGTAAATGTGCACATTCATTTGAAGCTGCTCAGATTGGTCCCTGTTCCAAATTAATGCAGCAACAAGACCAATCCATGTCCAAAGAAAATCTCGTTCAATATGTACTTAGCTAATCAGTTGGATCTGATCCTTGAGACTCAAGATTATCGAAGAACTAAAGCTACCAAGACTTTCATGTGTTATCAGCTTCAAGATGATACCTGATTGATCTAAGGTCAAATAGAGCAACAAGTTGTCAGCAATAAACGTAAAGATTTGCACATCAATGTCTAACATCATTCTAGCAAGACAAATGACTGTCAAGAAACTGACAGTGTAAGGGTATGATTCTTCTTCGACACATACATGAACGTTGTTGCATCACCTTATGTACTACTACAATACTCTATCAAGAGACCATATTCTTTCTGAAAAGGGGAAGAGAGAGAGAGTACATTAGGATTGGAAACTTAATTGTCAACAAACTCTCTCTCCACCCAAAGTTCAGGTTGAAGATAGCATCTTGGAAGAAGTATGAAGCATGTCATAAGCTAATCTAAAACCATCTAAGCTTAAGTGGATTAACTCCTACTGAAAGATTGGTATGCATGCAAATATATATACAAAACCAATGTTCTGTGTTCTTGATAAAATATAGAGTATGGTCAACACTAGAGGAGCATCTTGAGGATTCTTAGAAATTGATCATCTCCGTGAATCAACTAGATACAAATAAGTAATAGAGTTGATTCCTACTTTAAGAACATTCAAAATTTGTGAACATAACCAAGCAAAGGGTGAAATAATCATAGAAAAAGAGTGTAATATTAAAAATCTTTATCATTCACACACTCATCATCATGCATCATAAATGTCATATCTAAATCTGATATATGCATAAATATGATTGTTGATGCTAATGTAATGTAAATTCAAGCATATAAGGAATTGAGTTTTTGAGAAAACTAATCCAATAGGACCCAAACAATTAGGGGTACCAAAAATAAAAATTTACCTAACCTGCAGGTACTTGGTCTATATGATCTCACAAGAAATACTAAAGTAGATAGCTTCAGTCACAAGGGTTCAAATAGGTGCAAGGTCAGCTGCCTAAAAAGGAAAACGCAGCCATAAATCAAAGAAGTAAAATTCATTGCTAGACTCAAAGATGAGCTCATATAAAAGTTCAACACTCCTTGCATCTCTGATGACCATTCTATAGAGATTGGCCATTAGCTGCCCATCTTAAGTTATTAACTTGAGAGTTGCTTCACCTGACAATATTGCATGGTGAACTATCCACCTATCGGTCTTCAGGAGCTTAGAGAAGCTTCAATGATCCCTGAAATAAAACTTGGGGTTATTCAAACAAGTCCTCTCCCAGAAAAAGAGTCCCAAAACTCTGTGGCTGATGTATTAAATGAATTCTTACTCCTGGTCGTAGAGTTCCTAGACTCTAAGACTGACCATCAAGTCTCACCATCTTAAATTGAGTTTCCCCACGATCAACATTCCAATCATAGAGTATAAGCATACTAACTCTACGATTGCAATACTTCTCAATACACTCTCCTGAACGTACAAGTGACATAGCTGAAAGCACTTCACCCTCTTCCACTGAAAAATGCCAACATTAAGTATGTCCAATGATGGTGAACAAACTCTGACAAAAAGGCCTATCGTGATGACACTCTTACCACCAAGTATATTCAGTCCTTCTGATAAGCGCCTCAGGGACAAACCTGACCCTTAGTTCAGTCTAAGAGGTTGGCCCTTCCTGAGCTACCTTAATTACCCATAAGGAATGCTAAGTCAGAGCTAATCACAAGAACCAGGCTAGACAAGGATCGTAGAGTATGATCATCAGCAAACTCAACAATCGTAGAGCAGCCTCGACGATTGTAGTCTTCCTAAAGGATACACTAGCTCAGGGGGAGCTAACAGCAGATCAGTACTTTCCACACTATTTCATGGAGCCCGACAGAACTCAACACGTGTCCCACTGTGCAGATCATGTAGTGGGAAGTTACAAATACAGTCTGAAAAGGCATTTTGAAAATTCACCTCAAAATTTCATTGCCCGAACTCTCTTGGGGCACATCAATGGTTAAACTATGAAACTCCAAGATTAGTGACAAATCACTCACTAAAGCATCTCTCAGAAGACGATCGTAGAATTGACAAACAAAATCGTAGAGTCCATAGCTATCTCATCAAGCTACTCTACGTACTGAAGAAGTCAACGGTCAGCCTACGTCAGTAATGCTTATTTTTTTAAAAGAAAAAACAAAACTAATCAGTTTATGGGGAGTTACAGTTTCTTACTGGGTATCGTGCAACCAATGACTGTTTGATACATCATAGCTTATGCAGAGTCAAAAGGAACTGTCTTAAAGACAAATTCAAAATCTCCAAATGGTTATCAAAAGTTATCGACTTTCTCTCCCTCCCTTTTTCGAACCATAAAATCCTCTTTAAGGTCTGAATCCATCAAACCTCGAGCTTCGACCAAATTGCATTCATCTATCCTTTATAAAATTTTTGAAATTAAATACCCATATACTTCAAACTCTCAAAATGGAAGAGTGGCGTGTTATAACTGGAATCCAACTTGGCTTCAAGAAGTTCGAAGGATCAGAAAAAAAGTTCAAGGATATACTTGAGCTTGTAAAGAATTTTGGGTTTTCAGAGTGCTTGGAAGCTAACACTCCAGTCTATACTGATCTAGTGAAGCAGTTCTATTCAAATGCAACGATAGACACTGGGCTTCTATCCACAAAGGTCAAAGGAGTAAGCCTGAAGATAAAAGCATCATACATAAACCAATGTCTAGGCTTTCCTAACCAAAGTCTAACAAACCTCGAGGACGTCGACATTGAAGAAGGCAAAAAGTCAATGTGCTACAAAAGGAATGTAAATCTGAAGGATATGAAGAAAAAGGAGTTTCCTGAAGAGTTTGAATTCCTGGCTGAGATTACAGGAAAATGCATCTTGTGCAAGGACACTGCACATGATACTGTTAGTGATCTGCAACTGAGAGTTATGACTCCAATAGTCATGAAACAACAGATGAACTTCGGGGCCATTCTAATTGATTAGTTGACCAAATGACTGGAAAAAGCTGAGATGAAGAGGTCTACAAATAAACCCCTCACAAAAGTTTTTCATGGAAGACTCTTGAGCATTATACTAAAGAAGAAACTGAAGAGTGAGATAAAGGATGATGTGGGAGAACCACTGAATGTTCATAAAGTGATGTCCCCACAGCTGTTTGAAAACTAGAAGAAAAATCCCATGGAAAATAAAAGGCTAATGACATATGGCAGCAACAACAAGGTCTCTGCAAAGAAGAGAAAGACAAAAGAAATGGAAAACAAGAGGCAAGTAACATATGGCAACAACAACAAGAGCACTTATAAGAAGAGAAAGGCAAATGATATGGAGAAGAAGCTATCACATGATAAGGATTTAATCATTCCAGAATCTAAGTCTGAATGGCCATTCAAGAAGAAAGCAAAGGTGATGAAGAAGTCAATATCAGTTCACCAAAGAAGTCTATCTGCTGAAGAGAAGAGAGTAGACTCAGGAGAAGAAAAAACATTGAAGACCCTATGAATGAATTCTCAAGTAGTCATTCTGCTGATAAGGAAGTGTCTAAATTTGAAGAAATTAGATCTCCCACTGCTGAAGTCTCAAGGAATTCTTTTGCTACTTCAAAGAACTCAGGGCCTAAAGAGGAATCATCTACCCCTATGGTTGAATCTCAAAGAAGCTCATTTGATGATTCAAGGGCTTCAAAATTTGAAGATAAAGAAAGGACTGAATCTCCTATAGCTGAATCTCCAAGAAGAAGAAAGAGCAACATATTGCTTGTTAGATTTGTCCTAAAAAAGAAAGGAGAATCTTCTAATGTAATCATTGAATTAAGTGATGATAAGTCTGAATCCAAGGGAGAAAATGCTAAGGGTACTGAAGAAGGAACAAGTGATAAAAATCAGCAAGAAGGATTCACTAATGAATTAGATGAAATGATCCAGCATGATTCAACTCAAAGTCAAAAAGTGAAGAGATGGAGATAGATTTTAGTTTTGCAAATCAGGAATCAGCAGACTATCATATTCTCTCTCTATCAAGAGTTCGTCGAAGATTAGTGGTGGAAGTCTTTGATGAACCACCAAAAAGATGGATAAACCATGGAAACGAACCACTCAAAGTAGTAAGGATGTCAACAGAAGATTTGTTTAATAACTAGAAAGACATAAATTTAGATTGCACTACAATATTGTACAATCCTGATGATCTCCTGATGAAATGTTTCAACCCATGGATGCCTTGGCTAAAGGCATATACTGGTAAAGATGGGAGTTAGTTCAGCTGGTGTTACTCATTTTTCGAGCTTGGAGCTGGTGTCTCAAAACTTTCCAAGAGTTAAGAAATTTTCAACAAAGTTGATCAAAGACCAGTCTCACTTTAAGGTCTATTGACATGTTGGTAACCACTACATTCCCTATAATTGTAGAGTAGGTTCAGATGGAAGAAGGATTATACCCAAGTTTATGACCGTAGAGTCCCTTCACTCTACCATTGAAGATAATCAAGCTCCGTTTGAGAAGCTCTACTCTGTCCAAGCACAATTGTCTGATATTCCTTCGTCTTCCAACAGTGATTGATACTGAACGATATATCAGATTCTCACTACAATCAAAAAATTGTCCAAAAATGAGAATCGTGAAGTCCAATCTGGTGTTCAGCAGAAACATGCTCAACCAAATGACCAAACTCATCAGGAGCAAGAGTTACTGAAGAATTCTGATGAGCTGGTTGAGAACATATCTCTCATTGCTGCAGAAGCAAAGATGCTGTCAGAAGAAAGAGATAGTGTGCTTCAAAACAGACTCCAAGCCACAATATCAAATATATCTCTCAAAATTAAAGAGAGAGATCAAATCTAGTTGAAGTTCATCAATGATCAGAAGAAAGAATCTCTGCAAGCTTAGAAGGACAATACAGGTCAAATCATGTCCCTTTTTGACAAGATTGACTTCCTAAAGCAGTCTCTCTCTCTACAAGTGGAGCTAAGTCAACAAGAACTCAAGATTGAAGTTAGCAACTCATCTTATCTGACATAACAACTTATGACAAATGTACAACAGTTTTCCCAAATGATTCATGACAAAAAGGGGGAGAAAAAGAGGTATTCAAGAAAGAGCAAGGAGAGGTATTCAAGAAAGAGCAAGGAGAGAAGAATGAAGGCTGAAGCAAAGAATGAGAATAAGAAGAAGAAGAAGCAGGTCAACATAACAGCAAGTGTATCATCATATGAGGGGGAGCCAAAGCAAAATTTGAATCGCAAAGCAGAAGATAAAGAAGAAGAGCATGCATCTAAGTTAGAGCATCATGGAGATGAAGAAATGGAGCATACATCTCAGGGGGAGAAGGAACCAGGAGATCAAGAAGTAACGAAGTCACCATCCCAGATGGAGCAGGAGCAACAAGATCAAGCAGATGAGTAGCAACAACAGAGGGAATCTAGGAGACACACATGCAGAAGAAGGTACATCTCTATATGTAATAGTTAACTCTGGATCCAAAATTTAGGTTTACTATTCAGCTGTAATCAAATGCTTTTTAATACATCATTCATATTACCTGCTCTAGCAATACAATAGCTATCTTAAGATTCATTCATCTCATACATATGCACTTATTATTTTTGTCATAATCAAATAAGGGGAGATTGTTAGGAATACACATGTGAATGATATTCCTATTTATATAAATTTGATTATGATCTTAATGAATGAATATGCAAATATGTCTGCACTGAAATAAGATGTAAAGTCCTAGAATAGACAACATGAATATATGTACAAGGACTTAGATTAAAATGATCAAATATGTTAGGTTGATTCTACATGAACAAAACAGCTTGTGTAAAGTCCTTAAAAAGAATATGGTGTACAAGGACTAAAGATAGAAAGATCAAGCTTGTTACGTTGATCTTATATGATGTACTAGATATGCCTGCTTGATCGTCAAGTAATGCACAAGTCTTCAAAGTCTGCCAAGGAGAAACAAATTATTCAAAGACTATCACGACATAATCGTAGTTTGTTGAGCCAGCCAAGGGATTGCAGAAGCCAAGACAAAATCTTAGAGTATCGAGAAAGTGGTTATAGATCATAGTCTGCCTTGGAGGGCTTCACTCAGAATTATAGAGTTGATTCAAGCACCTGCCAAGGCAAGTCAAGAATCATAGACCGCACTTGAAGTCGTAAAGTCTACTAATCATATCAGAGGCAGAAATCGTAGTCGAGCTAGATCAAACAAGAACAATAAGTGTTAAGGTAAAAGTCATAGTCTGATATATAATCCACACTCGGAGTCGTAGTGTCCGTAGAACCAAAGCTAGATCGTAGTATGCAAAACAAAGCCTTCGACAAAGCCAATCAATGCTCACAACGCCAAGAAAGAATCGTAGTGTTAATACGATTCTCAACACATGAGCACTCCCAAAGCATCCAAAGAATGAAGCCTCTGATCAAAACTGTAAAAGATGTAATCTACCTGAAAGAAGCCAGAGAGCATTCACCTAATGGGTTGCAAGCATACAGAAGATCGAAGACTTCAGATAATGTGACTGATAAAAGAAATTCTGCAATGTAATAGCTGTCAAGATAAATAAAGGATAACGATCTTGGGTATAACCATGAATGTAATGCTAGCTAGATTAGAAGTAGGAACTGATGAGGTCTATAACAGAGATACTGGCCAACCTATACAGAATAGACAGAGAAGACTAAGCATGGGTCAGAGCATTGATAATATGTGAACGGGAGATCACAAGGAGAAAGAGAGTTGAGCATGACCAATCTTAGGAGTCTTGAAGTTAAGGAGGGCAGAAATATTCAAACAAGTTATTAGTGTCTAATGTAAGTTAAATTAAGCATAAGTACTGAAGCACTGCAAGAATAACGGAAGAGAGGTTCTACATTGAAAATCCAGAAAACACTCTCAGAATCGTAGAGTTTAGTTATCTGTATCAGAATTATAGAGTTCAATCATATGAGTATTAAAGCCTTGGCAATGTCTTAATGCAAAGACTGACATTCGAATGTTGGGTATTGAAAGCATTAATATAGAAGGATAACTCCTGATGTTTTAATCGAGGAATCAGAAAGAAGTAATAAAGGTGACTACCAACCTTACACACTAAAGTGACATTTTTGATGTGGTAAGTGAAACAGTAGACTTCAGTGTGAGAAAAGGAAAAAAGGGGTTGTCATGTCACATCTGCAGTCTGCACCAAATAACTCGAGATCTGCGAATCAATTCAAATAGCTTCTGTTAGTTCCTAAAGGCTCAATAGTTATCTAGAAGGGGGGGTTGAATAGATATTTTAAAAAAATCTTTTCAAAATTCTTTTTCAGATATTGTTAATCAATTTCAGCAGAATATGTGATTTGTTTGCTCCCCTTTAAGATAAACAGATTTAATAGTTGATAGACAGTTATAACAAGTATAGCAGTTAAAGCAAGAATGTAAAAGACACAGAGAATTTAAGTGATTCAGAACATCCAAAGCTCCTAGTCCACTCTTCTACTCCTTGAGTAAAAAATCCACTAAGGATATTTTTACAATATTCGAATCACTTAGATTCCTTCAAGACTAGCAATCTTGGAACTTCTTAGTTCACTTAGAACTCTTCAAGTCCATCAGACTTGGTACTTCTTAGTTCACTTAAAACTCTTCAAGTCCTTCTTACTTGGAACTTCTTACTTCATTTAAAGATAGTTGAGTTCTTGAATGGGGCTACTCAGTTGCCGTTAAGCTTATGTTTGAAAGAATTGAGTAGCTGAGCAAGCTTTCTTTACAGATCGTAGAGTTGAGCGTTGATTGTTCTTTAGCGTTTCGTTGTGTATTTGCTTGATCCTTGCATCTGCTTCTTTTTTGTATATAAGATGCCTTTGAAATGTATCCTTTTGAAGGTATTCGTTGAAGCATTAATTATATTTGATATTTCTGAGCACTGATGGTGACTTTCTACAAATCTTATGTTTAGCCGTCTGGCCCCACTGACACAGTAGACTGCTATCTCACCTTACACCTGAAAAGGTATTTTCTGCTGACCCATAGTACTTTTCTTAGCTTCTTCAATACGTCTCTTTGTTATATACTAAGGATGAGTGTTGTGTCATTGGGACTCTCAAGGATTTCAACTTTTATAATCCATTCCACATTTGTTTTGATTTATTCTTAAACAAATGGACAAGGCTCGATGCTTTTGATATAGACAGATGATGCACTACGATCATGATCGTGGTGTCTTTCCACATTGGTGCTTGATCAGGTACTGATAGAAGAGAAAACTACGATTTCTCTTAAGCACTGGTAGACTACGATCTTTGCTTGCTTGATTTTTAGACTCTATGCTTCCGAGAGGACACTACGATTTTTGAGTTGGCTCGATAGACGTTTAGACCACACTATGATTTTTTATGCTTTACAATTCTGCCTTGGTTTCTGAAATCTCTTGTCAGCTCGGGAGATTACGATTCTGTTGAAACCTGTCTATTACATCTCAAGACATAGATCAACCTAACAGCTTTGATCTTTTCTTCTATACATTCATTTACAGAATGATAAACATTAAATCTCAGATCAACCTAACAAGTTTGATCTACCACTAAGTCCTTGTACATGTATTCCTAGAAGGACTTTACATATAAGAATGAATATTTACTTTCAACATAAAATTTAAATATGCAATTTCCCAACAATCTCCCCAATATTTGATGTTGACATAACCAAGGTGATTTGTATCATGATCATCAATTTCTAAATGCAATTGCTAGAAAATAAATATGACTTAGTGTTTCAGTGAGCAGCTAAAATCTGAAGAGAATAAGCATGAATTTATTGATGTTTGTAAATACAAATATTGCAATAAAGCTTAGCTACATCAATAAGAAATGAGTTTCAACTTATCTCTATTTCTTCTGCCTTTTACTCCTTGGAGGATTAGCATACTCTGCACCTCTCCTTCTCCAGCTGGCTTCTTCTCTCCAGGCAATTATCTTCCAGCTCGCTTTGACTCAGCCTTTTTCCATAATCATGTCTATTCATAAAGGCAGGGTCTTCAATTGGCATATGTAGGCCAGTAGTGGTTACCCCTTGTGAGCTGGGAGATGGCCCTTGACTCCTTAGCGGTTGCGCCATGATGATTTGCTGTTGTTCTGGTCGTGGAGTCTAAAGTCGAGGCTGTTTTAAGGGAGGGCTCCTTGAAGATTTAGCAATGAATCTTCCTCTGCCTCTGCCTTTTTCTTTCTCTCTTTTCCCTTTATTCTCCCCCTTTATGTCAGCATCAAGGGTTCGAATGTTTTCAGACAGTCGATTCATGCCTTGGACGAGCTCGTGGAGCTGATTCTTAGATTGAGCAATGTCTTCACAATTTTCTTGGATCAGAGAATTAGTTCGAGATTCTTTCTTTTGTAGAATGACCAAGATAGTTTCTGTTTGTTGCATTTGACCCTTGGAAAATGCTTGGAATTCTTTCATTGAGGTTCGTAGACTTGAGATACTCTCCATCATAAGCTTATTTTGAGATTCCTAAGTCTTTTGCAAAAGGAAAACTGCTTCCTTGTGCTTCTTGGCAGCTTGAAAGCGGATTTGATCCCTTTTATTTATACTCTGGATCATTTCCTTGATGATCTCCTTAAGCTTCTTTGTATGCTCAGTACTCAGATTGATGGGGAGGGTGTTGGTAGCATCGATCAAATGAGTCAGCCTCATATGAACAAGGTCTGAGTGAACTTCAAGATCTTCTTGAATATCCTTGGTCATCTTCTGGGATGCATTAGACAGCTCCATTTTGGTAGGAAGATCTGAGAGGAGCTCAAGGAGTTGTTGAGTATTCGGAGAAGAGGCTCTCGTATTTTGATTTTGCAGGTTGTAGAGAACAAGATCAAGATCAAAATAATTATTGGTTGATGAAGAAGGAATATCTGAGGGAGGAGTAGGTGTGTGAGGTTGAGTTTCAGGAGGATGTGATGTTGTTGCTTGCTGAGTGGGCGACTCTACAATTGGGGTAGGATCAATAATCATAGAGTGAGAGATGGTAGGAGACTGGATCAATACAAAATTAGGATTATTTGGTTCATCAGTTACAGAATGTTGGGATTCTGTAACTGGAAATTGATTTAGTGGATGAATTATCACTTCCAACCATCTTGGTAGTTTGTAGAATTGGTTGAAGGTTGATGGTGGACAATGACTAACCCTGAAAGAGATGGGAAACGCTTGTACCTCACACCCATTTTCTAAAGAGGGAATGTTAGTGATCAACTTTTGGGAAAAATTGAGGTTTCCTGGGAATCCATGAGCTAGCACAGAGATTGATGGATAAGTTTTGAAGGTCCAGAACATGTGATCCCAGGAGTTGGCATCATAGGTAAATAGGAGAACAGTTGATTGTAGTTGGCTCTCCTATATCCATCCTAGCTCACTGCGATAATTTCAACTTTGTCATCCACTTCTTCTTCCCGGTCTTCATTTGAAATTTCCACCACATCAATCATCTCCACTCTTCTTCTTTGTTCTTCTGCTTTCTCCACCTCCATAGCTTCAACCCTCTCCATTTCTACAGTTTCTGAAGCTAAGATCTCTTGAGGAACTAAGGGAGGTTCATGATAATATCTTTGCAGCTCCTTCTCATCTGTAGCCTTCTCTGACAAAGGGACTTCGAGAGGCTCCCCCTTAATTTGATCCTCTACGAGTTCCAGTTCTTCAGGAAGCTCCCCCTCAACCCGAGTTGTATTCTCCTTAATAGCTTCTGGTAGCTCTTTCTCAGCAGCTATTTGTGATACCCCCAAAATAGGTATACATCACCCATCTTGAGTCGCCAAATACATGGTACAGAATTCAAACACAAACTTAATTATACAACTGTCGTGTAAAATACGACAAAACATAGCTGAGAGTTTTAACAGGAATATTGTCTTCTAGACAATATCCAAACTCAAATTCAATCCTCATTATATTTATTATCACACTAAATAGTGAGGACTACTAAAACAACCATCTTGGACCGACACTCCATTCCCCTACTAGTCGCTATGTTCTCATTTTTTGAAGAGAACAATGAAAGTAAAAGGGTGAGCTCAACTATCCCAGTAAAAAATATTATGACTAAGATAATGCAGAATAAATTATCGTTAGCCTTCAACAGTGTTAAATTGATAAAATATAATAAACATCAAGTTTAACTGCAGTGGAACAAGCAATCCATTAGAAGAGTTAAGTAGAGCATGATATCTACTATCTTCTATGATTTAAGAGTTTATCATTTATTTTATTACTGAGACTCATCTTAATAAATAATTCACATCATCGAATCATCCCTGCACTACGGGACAAGGATATTCATTAGTATCACGACCACGAATTATCCATGCACTATGGGCCAAGGATATTCGTGTTTTGACCAATGCTCATGATCATGCCAATAACTGTCCATCAATGCACTACGGGCCAATGAGGACTTTTACCACATCATTTGTAACAGTACAAGTAATGGTTATACCGAATGATCCCTGATCATAATCATACAGATCAACAGTCCATCTATGCACTACGGGCCAAAGATGACTTTCATAACAATATAAGCATGAGGATGATGATAATGATATAAGAATTCAATTAAATGAAAATAAATGATAAATTTTTAAAGATTTATAATTTAATTTATCGAGAATTCAAAAACGTCCAAATTGTCAACATCATACTGCTTTGCGGAGTAAAATTCAAGAATAATATTGTATCAAAAATGATTTGGATCGAAAAGAAATTAATTTTTGTCATGAATAGTACCCTGGGTGAATAGTAATCGAGTGAATAGTATCCCGTGAATAGTACTTTAGGAATAGTATCCCGTGAATAGTACTCCGGTATGAAAAAGTTAAAACTTATCAAGAATGCTCAGAATAATATTTTCATGAAAAGATACTGGATAAAGCGCAAATATCAAGGATATTGTACTAATTTCATGAAGTATAGAAGCCAAAACTTAACAAATTGAGTATAGAATTTGAAATCTGAAATGAAATAATATTACTTACAAACTACAGAGTATGGAAGAAAATATTATTTCTTACGAATACTGAACAAAAATAATATCATTTACCTTAAAAAGAAGAGTATTCCAACTGGTATAGTGGGGATATTCTTGAAGAAAACTTGAAATGTTTTTTACGCTCAAAGTTTCCTTAAACTCTAAAGAAATACGCTCAATATTATAGAAGACAAATTCTCTGATTTTGGTGTGATTTTCAATTCTAACTAAGCATCCTATTTATAGGTGAATGGAAAGGATACTATTTGAATTTTTTTAGAATCACGGACCGACAGGAGTTATTTCACGGATGTCGAATTCGATTTTTCACAAGACTTTACTGTGCACTGCATAGTAAAATACTATGCAAATAAAATAAAATATATTCTATTTTTCATAAAAAAACAAAAATTATAATATATATATATATATATATATATATATATATATATATATATATATATGCTAAATCTCCCATGACCCTCTGTTACCCAATTCCCTCCCCCCCACGAAAAGTCACTTTCAATATATATATATATATATATATATATATATATATATATATATATATATACACACACACAACAAAACTGAGATAACTTCTACCGATAATTTTAGAAAAATGGGTAAGTAGGGGTCCAAATAATACGCCAAAATTTATAACAAATACTTCATAAAAAAATCCCTCAATATTTTTAACAACATTAATTCATCACTATTATAACTCGCAATATTAACAACCAAATCGTTCCTATGAAAGAGGGGGCTTTCCGATAAGGATTTCTCCCTACTAGCGCGTAATTAGGTGACTAAATCCCTTTTCTCGACAGAACTTTCTAGACATTGTTAATTATGCAAATAATAATATGAATAACTTGTCATCTCAATTACTGATTTAATAATATATAAAATATTGACAATAATTGAATCAAGTAACGTGAGAAATTATGCAGCAATTACTGTAGTAATAATTGAATAAAACTGAGTGATTTCTCACGAAAGCATCAATAATCAATATCCTGTGCTACTATGTAACCACGCGTATTACTGTACCTTTCATCATCGGGTATTTCAATAGTTTAACGGTAAAACTTTCGTCGTTATTTTTATAAAAAGATATTTCTGTCGTTTTCTAACTCCGACAACAATTCCGTTGTGGGGTCCACCAATGATTGTGCCGTCGTACGAATATTCCCCGACCAATCGAATATTTTATAACAACTTGTTTACTTTGAAAAATTTATAAATATTACCTACAACTACAACATTATATCAAATCCATACTATAATATTCAAATATATTTCGAGAAAAATAAATCTTTATTTATGAAAATTGGGGTCTTACAACCTCCCCTTCTTATAAAATTTCATCCTCGAAATTAGGGTACGTACCTGATATGTCAAAGAGGTGAGGATACCTTGATTTTATTTTAGATTCTAACTCCTAGGTCATTTCCTCAACATCGTGGTTTCTTCTTACGTTAAATCTTCCACTATCTCATCTGGTTCTAACTCAATAAAGTGGTTCGGGTCTTCCACATATTTACATAACATTTATATGTGAAAAACGTTATGAGCACGAGACATACTTAGCGGTAAGGCGAGTCTATAAGCCACAGTTCCTATTCGATCGAGAATTTGAAATGGGTCAATAAATCAAGGATTGTGCTTTCCACTTTTTCCAAATCTCGTAACTCCTTTCCATGGTGCCACACGTAACAACACATGCTATCCAACATTAAATTCCACGTCCTTTCGATGAAGATCAGCATAACTCTTTTGTCGATCTTGTGAGGTTTTTATACATTGTCGGATCATTTGAATCTTTTTCGTAATCATACGTACCAATTCTGGTCCCAACAACGTTGCTTCACCCACCTTATCCCAGCATACTGGAGAACGACACTTGATTCCATATAACGCCTCGAATGGAGCCGTGCCAATACTTGCTTGATAACTGTTGTTGTAGGAAAATTCCACCAATGGCAAGAACTTGTCCCAACTTCCTTTGAAGTCAAGGAAACAGAGTCTTAATAGATCTTCAAGAGTTTGAATAGTCCTCTCTAACTGCCCATCCGTTTGAGGATGATATACCGAACTAAATCGTAAATTCGTGCCAATAGCTTTTTGCAAACTAACCCAAAATCGTGAAGTGAATCTTGGGTCTCAATTAGAAACTATGGATACTAGCATACCACGCAGTCTTACAATCTCATTTATGTATATACGAACAAGACGTTCAAGTTTATAAGTTTCTCATATAGGTAAGAAATGAGCAGACTTGGTTAGTCTATCGACAATGACCCAAATCGCATTTATGCCTTGAGAAACCTTGGGAAGACTAGTAACGAAATCTATGGTAATGTGCTCTCACTTCCATTCTGGAATTTCAAGCGGTTGCAATGGACCTTTTGGCACTTGATGCTCCGCCTTGACTCGTTGACAAGTTAGACACCTTGAGATAAACTCTGCTATATCTCTCTTCATATTGCTCCACCAAAATGTAAGTCGAAGATCACGATACATTTTGGTACTCTCAGAATGGATTGCAAACGGTGTATTGTGCACCTCCATCATGATTTTATACTTCAAATTAGGGTCGTTAGGAACATAAAGTCTGGAGTTGACTCGAAGTATTCCTTCTTCATCAATTTTTACTTCCAGAATAACACCTTCTTGCACTTTCTTCTTCATACGCAATAGCTCCAGGTCCGTAGGTTGAGTAGCTTTCACTTTATCGATTAAAGTCGGTTTTACTCGTATATTTGACATCATCGCATGGGTCCTTGGAGTCTTTATTTCTATCTCCATCCTTTGCAAGTCATACAAAATGGGTCTTTGCATTGATAATATCGCACTCGTACCCGTATATGATCTTCTACTCAACGCGTCAGCTACTACATTTGCTTTTTCAAGATGGTATTGAATGGTATGATCGTAATCTTTTAACAGCTTGAGCCAACGTCGTTGCCGCATGTTGAGTTCCTTTTGGGTGAAGAAATATTTGAGGCTTTTATGATCCGTATAAATCTCCATTTTCTCCCCATACAGGTAATGCCTCCAGATCTTTAGTACGAAAATGATAGCTGCTAACTCTAGATCATGAGTAGGATAATTTCTCCCATATTCTTTGAGTTGTCGTGAGGCATAGGCTATGACTTTTTCATGTAACATGAGAACACATCCTAACCTTCTGCCTGAAGCATCGCTGTAGATGACAAATCCCTCCGAACCAGATGGTATTGTCAGAACAGTTGCTGAAATGAGTCTCCTCTTGAGTTCTTGAAAACTCTTCTCATATTCCTCGCTCCAACCGAATTTTGTATCTTTTCGAGTAAGCTGAGTTAATAGAGTAGCGATTCGAGAAAACCCTTCTACGAATCTCTGATAATAACCAGCTAAGCCGAGAAAGTAACGAATAGTTTTATGGCTTGATATGATAGTGATTGACTTTAGTGGTTTGGTTGCTTGAATTCGTATAATAGGTTGGTTAGGAATATGAAAGCTAACAACCTTACGAAAATAATTAATTTTTTTCTGATGAGTAGTTAACCAATCAATCCCTAAAATCACATCAAATGCAAGTATTTTCAAAGAGATAAGATCGACAGGTAACGTGCGAGTTTCGATTTGAATCAAATAAGATTTATAAACAGTGGATGTAATGAAGGTTTCTCCCAACGGAGTTTCAACAGATAAGTCAAAGTCTAATTTCTCCAGAGTTAAATTTAAACATTTAGCTCAAGTAGGAGAAATAAAAGAATGGGTAGAACCGGTATCAAATAAGGTATAGTCTTTGCTAGAATTTATGATTAGCTTACCCATGATGACCTCGTTCGGGTTCCTCGCTTTCTGGGAGGTCACGACAAACGCTCTCCCTTGAACTACTGGTTTTGACTTGTCTGGGATGACATTTGGTGTCACCATCCCAACTGGACTTGGCTTCACAGCATGACAAAATCAAGCCAGGTGACCTTTTCTTCCATAATTGTAACATGTTTTGGACTGCTGCATACAATTTGGACTGATGTGTTTGTCCCCTCCACATTTGTAGCATACGATCGGCGATCGCTCTCCTTCTTTAACAACGGGTGTTGGTGTTGACGTCTTTCCATCATTATTAAATCTCTTATTCTTGAAATTTCCACTCTTATTGTCTTGGCCATGATTACCACCGAAGTGGTTACCATTTCTGGCATGTTAACTTCCTCCACGTTTGTTGTCACCGATTCGATGACTGCTACCACTGGTATTATCATTTTGTCGGCTGCTCTCTCTTGGTTGGGTTGACTCATTATCACGCTCCAATAACTGAGCCCTATTTACAACATCTGAATACAAACACAGTTTATGAGAAATTAGGTACTGACGTATCTCAGGTTTCAAACCTCACAGAAACATTCGCATCATTCTCTCCTCATTATCAACCATATGGGACGAAACCGGGATAACTCGGCAAATTTAGCCTCGTACTGCGACACGGTCATATTATTTTGTTCCAGTTTGATAAACTCCACCTCTTTCATGTGACGAATACTTTCAGGAAAGTACTTGTCGTTGAACAGTTCTTGGAACTTCTCCCATGACATCTTGAGTGCGGCAGGTTGAGTACACTTTACAGATTCCCACCAGTAATCTGCCTCTCCTCGCAACATGAAGGTGACAAAGGGAACCTTTTACTCGTCGGAGCATCCCAAGACATCAAATATCTTGGTGATCTGCTTTATCCAGGTCTCTTCCTTAAGTGGTTTTGGCTCTCCCAAAAACTTTGGTGGTTCCAGCTCCTTAAACTGCTTAGCGGTGACCATCCGAGAGTTGCCAGCGTTTCCACCTGCATTTTGAACATGAGTTGTTCTCGCCTGATGTTGCATGAATTTCATAAAGCCTTTGAACATCTCATCGTTCATCATTTGGTCAGTGTTGTTGTTTTCCTGAGGATTATTGCCTTCCTGATGCACATTATTTTGGGTATTGGTCGTTGGTGACTCAACGGTCTCATGTGCTCCATTGTTTATCTCAATATTATCGGATGTAATTTTCAAACACTGCCATAAAATAAAGGTTAATTAACATGCCACATATTATCCCTATATTCTGACCGATCAATAACAAATAAACTTAAGTAGGTCATACTAGCGAAGGATTTCCCCATCTCTCTCCCCTATTTCTAGTCTCACATCTTAGCCAAGGATCATATCCCTAAGCTTTGATACAAACTGTGACGCCCCCAAAATAGGTATACATCACAAATCTTGAGTTGCCAAATACATGATACAGAATTCAAATACAAACTTAATTATACAACTATCGTGTAAAATATGACAAAACATAGCTGAGAATTTTAACAGGAATATTGTCTTCTAGACAATATACAAACTCAAATTCAATCCACATTACATTTATTGTCACACTAAACAGTGAGGACTACTAAAACAACCATCTCGGATCGTCACTCCATTCAACGACTAGTCTCGACTACGTTCTCATTTTCTAAAGAGAACAATGAAAGCAAAAGGGTGAGCTCAACTAGCCCAGTAAGAAATATTATGACTAAGATAATGCAGAATAAATTATCATTAGCCTTCAACAGTGCTAAACTGATAAGATATAATAAACATCAAGTTTAACTGCAGCGAAACAAGCAATCCATTAGAAGAGTCAAAATGAGTATAGAATTCGAAATCTGAAACGAAATTATATTACTTACATACTACATAGTATGGAAGAAAATATTATTTCATACGAATACTGAACAAAAATAATATCCCTTACCTTAAAAAGAAGAGTATTCCAACCGGTATAGCAGGGATATTCTTGAAGAAAACTTGAACTGTTTTCTATGCTCAAAGCTTCCTTAAACTCTAAAGAAATACGCTCAATATTATAGAAGAAAAATTCTCTGATTCTGGTGTGATTTTTAATTCTAACTAAACATCATATTTATAGGAGAATGGAAAGGATACTATTTGAATTTTTTTAGAATCACGGTCGAACAGGAGTTATTTCACGGACGCCGAATTCGGTTTTTCACAAGACTTTATTGTGTACTGCATAGTAAAATACTATGCAAATAAAATATAATATATTCTATTTTTTATAAAAAAAACAAAACTTATAATATATATATATATATATATATATATATATATATATATATATATATATATATATATACACAACAAAACTTAGATAACTTCTACCGACAATTTTGGAAAAATAGGTAAGTGGGGGTCCAAATAATACGCCAAAATTTACAACAAATACTTCACAAAGAAATCCCTCAATATTTTTAACAACATTAATTCATTATAATTATAACTCGCAATATTAACAACCAGATCGTTTCCAGGAAAGAGGGGACTTTTCGATAAGAATTTTTACCTATTGGCTCGCAATTGGGTGACCAAACCCATTTCCTCGATAAAACATTCTAAACATTGTTAATTATGGAAATAATAATATGAATAACTTGTCATCTCAATTATTGATTTAATAATATATAAAATATTGACAATAATTGAATCAAATAACGTGAGATATTATGCAGCAATTACTGTAGCAATAATTAAATAAAACTGAGTGACTTCTTATGTAAGTATCAATAATCAATACCGCGTGCTACTGTGCAATCACGCGTATTTCTGTACCTTTCATGATCGGGTATTTCAATAGTTTAACAGTAAAACTTTCGCCGTTATTTTAAAAAAAGATATTTATGTCGTTTTCTAACTCTGACAACGTTGTGGGGTTCACCAATGATTGTGTCATCGTACGAATATTCCTTGTTAAAACGAATATTCCCCGACTAATCGAATATTTTATAACAACTAGCTTACTTTGCACAATTTATAAATATTACCCACAACTACAACATTATATCAAATCTACACTATAATATTGAAATATATTTCGAGAAAAATTAATCTTTATCTATGAAAATTAGGGTCTTACACTATTCTTCTGTCTTCCTCCATTAAGACTCCTTCATTGACTAGAATGTATTTCTTGACAAGCTTCTCTTTGCCCTCCTAGGCTGAGCCACAACCTCAACACTCTTTTTAACTTCAGCTCGGAAAGTTTGATCAGGCTGAGAAACTGTTACAGCATCCACTTCTGGAGTGATGTCAAGTCTGGACTCTACGATCGAAGAGAACGAAGACTTCTTTGATTTATGGCTGTGTTTTCCCTTCTTAAGTAGCTGAGAGATGGTAGCTCTATCTTCTTCCTCCTCAGACTGTTGCTCTTTCCCCTTTATTTCCTTTAGAGTTTCAGTGCCTGAACTCTCTTGGGGGGGCATCAGTGGTTAAGCCTTGAGGCTCCTCTGTCGTCTGAGCTTTTAATTTCCTCTTACCCTTTCTTTTTCTGACCAAAGCGATGGGTTCCTCTTTATTAATTTCTTCTTCATCATCATCAGTTTCCTTCACAACTAACATATTTCTTGGTAGCCCAGATTCCTTTGCTTCACCAGTTCTTCCACTGGATTCAGACATCATTCTGACATTCTCTACAGGATTTCTTTTCCAGTTTTGAAACAGCTGTTGGGTCATCTTTCTGTTGGGATTGATAGATTCTCCTTCATTGTCCCTAATTTTATCACCTAGTGTTAATTGTAGGATTATGCTTATAAACTGTCCATAGAGCATCTTTCTAGAGCTCTTTGATTTCTTTGAACTTAGTATCCATTTCCCAGTCCAATCGATGAGTAGGGCCCCATAGTTGAGTTGAATCCTGAAGCATATTGATGTCATGAGCTTTAGTGACACTTTATTCATGGAGTCGTGGCTAGAGCTTTTACAGCATATGCACTTCCCAACAATGTCAGCCAGAAACTCATACTTCTGGGGAAACTCCTTCTTCTTGTATCCTTTGACGTTCTGAAACTTCGTGTGGCACATCTTCTTCAAACCTTCATGAAAGTCGATGACCTCCATAGATGCAAGTCCCTTTGATTTGAAACAAAGGGATAGGTTTATGTCTTCAGCTTTAAGTTTAATTTGTTCCCCATTGACCCTAGTGGTGATAATGTCGTTCTCAAAAGCTCCATTGCTATAGAATTCTTTCACTAGCTTCGGGTAGATCCATGTGCTGGTTGTCAGAGCTTCTTCAAGACCAGCTTTCTTTATAAGAGACATAATTTTGTGAAATTGAGGGTCAGTTATCTTGAACTCATCGAAACAGAGTTGGTAACAAGAGATAACATTTGAAGCCGCCATTAATTTTCTTGAACTGAGGTTGGTTGAGCGTTTTTGAAAGCTAGGGTTTCTGTTGGTAGAGAAAGAGAGGAATGAGCTTTTTGAACTTCTGAGGAGAGTTTTCAAAAAGCTCTTTTCAAAATGTACTTATAACTTCCCTCTTCACGATTTGCATAGTGGGGCATGTGTCAAGTCCTGCTGGGCTCCACGATTTTAAATAATATGGAAAATACTGATTTGCCCTTAGCTCCCCTTGAGCTAGTGTATCCTTTGGGGGGACTACGATCGTCGAGGTTGCACTACGATGTTGAGTTCGCTGCTAAATCTACTCTACGATCATTATTTGTCCTGGTCCTTGTGATGAACTTTGGCTTAGCATTCCTTCTAGGTTAAGGTAGCTCAGGAAGGGCCAACCTCTTAGAATGAACTAAGGATCAGGTTTGTCCCTGAGGCGCTTATCAGAGGGGTTGCTTGGATTTGTTAGGAATGTTGTCATCACAGGATGCTTCTCTGTCATGTCAAGGTAGCTCTACTGTAAGACCCCAACTTTTATGAATAAAGGTTAATTTTTCTCGAAATATATTTTTGAATATTATGGTGTGGATTTGTTATAATGTTATAGTTGTGGGTAATATTTATAAATTTTGCAAAGTAAGCAAGTGGTTATAAAATATTCGATTGGTCGGGAAATATTCGTTTTAACAAGGAATATTTATACGACGGCACAATCATTGGTGGACCCCACAACAAAAATATTGTTGTAGTTAGAAAACGACAGAAATATCTTTTTATAAACATAATGGCAAAAGTGTTACCGTTAAACTGTTGAAATACCCGGTGGTAAAAGTACAGTAATACGCGTGGTTGTATAGTAGCACACGGTATTATATAGTATCTTTGATTATTGATGCTTACATGAGAAGTCACTCAGTTAGACTTAATTATTGCTACAGCAATTGCTGCATAATATCTCTCATATTATTGATTCAATTATTATCATAGTATCATCTGCAAAATATTTTATATTATTAAATCAATAATTGAGACGACAAAGTTATTCATATTATTATTTACAGTATTGACGATGTCTAGAAAGTTCTGTCGAGGAAAGGGGTTTGGTCACCTAATTGCGTGCCAATAGGGCGAAATCTTTATCGAAAAGCCCCCTCTTTCCTGAGAATAATTTGGTTGTTAAATATTACGAGTTATAATATTAATGATGAATAAGTTCATGTTGATTAAAGATGAAATTATTGATAAAAATATTTCTATTGTGTTGGGATTATTAGTATTAGTGGAAATCGACATTTATTTCAATAATAATTGATTTCTGGATGTTAAATTGACCAAATGGGCAATTAATCAGATAAATGATCAATTAATTGCTATTGATTCATATGCAAATTACTGTTGGTTCACATTTATGGAACTATTGGTTCACATGTATGTACTATTAGGGGAGGTGATGCAAGATTGATAATACTTGCAGGATTAAATTAAAAATAGAGGTATAAATGAAGGTATTATACTGTAATAATTCGAGCCCTTAAACATTAACTTTTTGAAACTATGTTTTCCTACAAATAGAAGATCATTCTTCATTCATTCTCACAAATTCACTAAGACTCATAAGAGCATTTATAGATAGAGAGAAGCTATAGAGAGGAAGAAGAAGAGTATTCTGCTACTTCACTATTTCAGTATCCAGTCTTCTTCTAAGGTAAGGGATATTATTTTTTTCAGTATTCGTATGAAATAAAATTTTCTTCCATGCTCTGTAGTATGTAAGTAATATTATTTCATTTCATATCCATAATTCTACACTTATTTTATTAAAGTATTGCTTCTATACTCCGTGAATTTAGTAGAATATCCTTGAAATTTGCGTTTCATCTAGTATCGTTTCACAATGATATTTTTTTGAGCATTCTTGTTAAATTTTAAGCTTTTCATGCCGGAGTACTATTTATTTATACGGTACTATTCACATGATACTATTCATAAAGTACTATTCATAAAGTACTATTCAGAAAGTGCTATTCACGGGTACTATTCACAAAGTACTATTCATGTGGTACTATTCCCGAAGTACTATTCACTCAAGTACTATTCACCCGGGGTACTATACATGATAAAAATTGATTTCTTTTCTGTCTAAATTATTTTTGATACAATATTATTCTTAAATTTTACTCCACAGAGCAGTATCATGTTGACAATTTGGACATTATTGAATTCTTGATAAATTAAATTATAAATCTTTAAAAGTTTATCCTTTGCTTTCTTTTAATTGAATTCTTATATCATTGTCATCATCCTCATGCTTATATTATGATGAAAGTCATATTTGGCCATAGTGCATAGATGGACTGTTGATTGGTATGCTTATAACCAGGGATCATTCGGTATAATCATGACTCGTAATGTTACAAATGATGTGATAAAAGTCCTCATTGGCCGTAGTGCATTGATGGACAGTGGCAGGTATGATCATGACCATTGGTGATTACGCGAATATCATTGGCCCATAGTGCTTGGATAATTTGTGGACGTGATACTAAAGAATATCCTTGGCCTGTATTGCATGGATAATTTAGTGATGTGGATTATTTATTGAGTTGAGTCTCAGCGATAAAGTTGATGATACACTTTTTAAATCATAGAAGATAGTAGATATCATGCTCTACTTGACTCTTCTAATGGATTGCTTGTTCTGCTGCAGTTAAACTTGATGTTTATTATATTTTATCAGTTTAACACTGTTGAAGGCTAACGATAATTTATTCTACATTATCTTAGTCATAATATTTCTTACTGGGCTAGTTGAGCTCACCCTTCTGCTTTCATTGTTATCTTCAGAGAATAAGAACGTAGCTGGGACTATTCGGAGAATGGAGTGACGGTCTGAGATGGTGGCTGTAGTAGTTCTCACTATTTTATAAAATAGTGTGATAATAATTGTAATGAGGACTCCATTTGAGTTTGAATACTGTCTACTAGACAATATTCGTGTAAAAACTCTCAGCTCATTTTGTATAATTAAGTTTGTATTTATATTTTATGTCATTTATTTGGCGACTCAAAATGGGTGATGTATACCTATTTTGGGGGCATCACAGTTGGTATCAGAGCTTAGGGATATAATCCCTGGCTGAGATGTGAGACTAGAACTAGGAGGGGAGAGTTGGGTAATTTCTTCGCTAGTATGACCTACCTAAGTTTATTTGTTATTTAATTGGTCGGTCAGAGTATAGGGATAATATGTGGCATGTCAATTAACCCTTGTTTTATGGCAGTGTTTGAAAATGACATCTAAAAATGTTGAGATAAGCAATGAAACACATGAGACCGTTGAGTCACCAACGATCAATACCCAGGATAATGTGCATCAGGAAGGCAATAATCCTCAGGTAAACAACAACACTGACCATATAATGAACGATGGGATGTTAAGAGGCTTTATGCAATTCATGCAACATCAGGCGAGAGAGACTCCTGTTCAAAATATAGGTGGAAACGCTGGCAACTCTCGGATGGTCACTGCTAAGCAATTCAAGGAGCAAGGACCACCGGAGTTTTTGGGAAAGCCAGAACCACTCAAGGTAGAGAAGTGGATAAAGCAGATCACCAAGATATTTGATGTCTTGGGATGCTCCGAGGAGCAAAAATTTCCCTTTACCACCTTCATGTTTAAAGGAGAGGCAGATTACTGGTGGGAATCAGCTAAACATACTCAGCCTGCCACACTCAAAATGTCTTGGGAGAAGTTCCAAGAACTGTTCAACGACCAGTACTTTCCTAAAAGTATTCGTCACATGAAGGAGGTAGAGTTCATCAAGCTGGAGCAAAACAATATGATCGTGTCGCAATATGAGGCTAAGTTTGCGGATTTGTCCCGATTTGCATCCCATTTGGTTGATAATGAGGAGAGAATGACGTGAATGTTTCTGCGAGGTTTGTAACTAGAAATACGTTAATACCTCATTTCTCACAAACTGTGTTTGTATTCAGATGTTGTTAATAGGGCTCAGTTATTGGAGCGCGATAATGAGTCAACCCAACCAAGAGAGAGCAGCCGGTAAATCGATAATACCAGTGGTAGCAGTTATCGAAGCGGTGACAACAATCGTGGAGGTAATCAACATGCCATTAATGGTAACCGCTTCGGTGGTAATCATGGCCAAGACAATAGGAGTGGAAATTTCAAGAAGAGGAGATTCAACAATGATGGAAAGACAACAGCACCAGCACCCGTTTTCAAGGAAAGAGAATGACCACCGATTGTATGCTTCAAATGCAGAAGGGAGGGACACATTAGTCCAAACTACACGATGCAATCCAAAGCGTGTTACAATTACGGAAAAGAAGTTCACCTAGCCCAATTTTATCGTACAGTAAAGTCAAGTCCAGCTGGAACGGAGGCATCAAAGGCCGTTCCAGAGAAGTCAAAGCCGGTAGTTTAAGGGAGAGCATTTGTCGTAACCTCCCAAAAAGTGAGAAATCCAAACGAGGTCATCACGGGTAAGCTAATCATAAACTCTTGCGAAGTCTATACCTTATTTGATATCGGTTCTACCCATTCTTTTATTTCTCCTACTTGCGCTCAACATTTAAATTTAACTTCGGAGAAATTAGACTTTGACTTATCCGTTGAAACTCCGTTGGGAGAAACCTTCATTACATCCACTGTTTATAAGTCTTATTTGATTCAAATCGGCAACCGCACATTACTTGTTGATCTTATCTCTTTAAAAATACTTGCATTCGATGTGATTTTAGGAATTGATTGGTTAACTACTCATCATGCTAAAATTAATTGTTTTCATAAGGTTATTAGATTTCATATTCCTAACCAACCTATTATGCGAATTCAAGCAACCAAACCACTAAAGTCAATCACTGTCATATCAAGCCATAAAGCTATTCATTTATTGAAAAACGGATGTCAAGATTTCTTAGCCCATGTCACGTATTTAAATAAAAATACGTCAAATTTGAATGATATTTCTATTGTTAATAAATTTCCTGACGTATTCCCTGAAGAACTTCCTGGCCTACCCCCAGAGCGTGAAATTGAATTTTGTATCGACCATGAACCCGTTATAAAACCCATTTCTAAATCCCCATATCGAATTGCTCCTATTGAACTTCAGGAGTTAAAAACCCAACTGTAGAAATTGTTAGACATCAGTTTCATTCGTCCTAGCACGTCTCCTTGGGGCGCTCTTGTTCTATTCGTGAAGAAGAAAGATGGGAGTATGCGAATTTGTATTGATTATCGGGAGTTGAACCATGTCACCATCAAAAATAGGTACCCGTTGCCTCGCATTGAAGACTTGTTTGACCAGTTGTAAAGCGCCAAATTCTTTTCAAAGATCGGTCTTCGTTCCGGATATCATCAGTTAAGGATTAAAACTGATGACATTCCAAAGACTGCTTTTAGAATTCGGTACGGGCATTATGAATTCCTAGTCATGTCTTTTGGATTGACTAATGCTCCTGCTGCCTTCATGGATATGATGAACCAAGTATTCAAGGAATATTTGGATCATTTTATGGTTATCTTTATTGATGACATCCTCATTTACTCCAAAAGTCGTGAAGATCATGAGCAACACTTGAGGCTGATACTCCAAAAGCTTCGTGAAAATAAGTTATATGCCACGTTAAAGAAATTCGAGTTCTGGCTTGAGGAAGTACCATTCCTTGGGCACGTGATATCTAATCACAGAATATATGTTGACCCAGCAAAGATTGAAGCAATACAAAGTTGGGAGCAACCTGAGTCAGTGACCAAAGTACGTAGCTTTCTCGGCTTAGCTGGTTATTATTGGAGATTCGTAAAAGGGTTTTCTCGAATCGCTACTCTATTAACTCAGCTAACTCGGAAAGATACAAAATTCGGTTAGAGCGAGGAATGTGAGAAGAGTTTTCAACAACTCAAGAAGAGACTCATTTTAGCACCTGTTCTGACAATACCATTTGGTTCGGAGGGATTTGTCATATACAGCGATGCTTCAGGCAAAGGTTTAGGATGTGTTCTCATGCAACATAGAAAAGTCATAGCATATGCCTCACGACAACTCAAAGAATACGAGAGAAATTATTCTACTCATGATCTAGAGTTGGCAGCTATCGTTTTCACACTTAAAATCTAGAGGCATTACCTGTATGGGGAGAAAGTGGAGATCTATACAGATCATAAAAGCCTCAAATATTTCTTCACCCAAAAGGAGTTTAACATGCGACAATGACATTGGCTCGACCAATGAGTATCTCTTCTTTCCAAGGCTTGTTGTTGGAATTGGCCCAAATAGATCCATGTGAAGTAACTGTTGAGGCTTGTCAATTAAGTTGACAGTTTTTCTCCTAAATGAGCTTCTAGTTTGTTTTCCAAGCTAAAAGGCATTGAATGGCCTTTCTTTGACAAAGCTGAGCTTGGGTAAGCCTGCTACTAGATCCTCGGAGGCTAATTTTGACATGCTTTTGAAGTTGAGATGAGACAGCCTTCTATGCCATAGCCAGCTCATTTCTTCAGAAGCTTTAGCCATAAAGCATATTGTCTCATCAGAATTTAGTTAACCAAGATTAATAGTGTAAACATTCCATTCTCTTGTTCCTGTCAACTTTATAGAGGAGGTCTTCAGATCTTTGACTTGACATTGATTATTGAGGAAGGTAACTTGATGACCCTTGTCGCAGAGTTGGCTTATGCTCAAAAGATTATTTTTTAATTCTTCCACATAGGCTACTTTACAGAAAGACACTGCATCATTCCCAGCTGAGCCATATCCTCTTGTCTTGCCAAAATCATTGTCTCCAAATATAACTATTGGACCCTCCTTCTCAATGAAGTTAGACATGAGAGCTTTATTCTCGGTCATGTGCCTTGAGTATCCACTGTCTAGATACCAAGTTGTGATCGTGGAGCTCTGTTCCTGTGGTAAGATTAAACTCTCATTTTGGTACCCATACTTGCATGGGTCCTACCTTGTTAGTACCCTTGGGAACCCAAACTTGCTTGACTTTGGGTCTAAAGTGCAGAGAGTTTATTAGCATACTACTGCCTTATGACCAATTTTATTATATACAAAACATCTAGCATGATGTATGCTTGTGTGTGTATGTGGATCCTTTCTCCATTTGGACTTCTATGGACTCTTGGAAATCTTTCTCTTATACTGATTCTTCTTTTTCCATGTACCCTTGTGATTCATGATTTATGAAGAGTGAAACTTAACTCTACTGTTCCTACCCAGTTGGTTCATGGAGTTGATTTTACTCGACTCTACGATCCTTCGAGGTTAGAGAGTAGTGACTAAGTTACTCTTCTCTTTTCTGAATCCCAAGCCAGCATAGAATCCGTTATGCCTTGGAGCATGGATTGGATCATAAGAGCAGGGATGCATTGGTTCTTCCTTCTGTGAGGATTTCACAAATGTAATGTTTCTATTAAAATTTGAAACATTACTAGAGTTAGTTTCCTTTATCTTTTCCACACATGGTTCTGAGGTGGATTCCCCAAAACCTAAACATGTTCTATCAGATTCACTTCTCTGACTGGAGATCAGGGAGTCCATGGATGAAGAGGATCTATTCCACATTGAGATTGTCTTTTCTAGTTCCTCAATCTTAGAGGTTAGATTTGACCCTCTTTGTGCATTAAGTTCATTGGTCTGTTTTACGAGTTTATTCTCAGCTTCAAATTTTGAGAGAGAGTTAGTGCTTAGAAGAGCTGTTTCTAGTTCTTCCTGAACTTTCTTTTTCTCTTTTTGAAGAAGAGAATAATCTTTAGATAGAACTATGAACCATTTCATGTATTGATGCAGATCAGATGTTATGCCATGTAGTGCAGTTCTTAAATCATCAATATCTACATCAGGAGAGTTAAAGTCAAATACCTCATCGATACTTACTTCATGATTGTCAGGGCTTTTCTTATCCTTTGCATGTTTGGCCATTAGACATAGATTTGCTACTTGAGGATCTTCACCATCTTTAGACTCAGGAGTTGTGTCATTGTCTGAGTCAGTCCACGATCCTCCGGCCACAAGACCTTTGTCCTTCTTCTGGAACCTCTTATTGCCTTTGAATTCTTTTTTTGAATTTGATTTCCTCTTTAGTTCTTCTCTAAGAGGTTTGTTGCAATTTGTAATGAAATGGTCAGGCTTCTTGTAGTTGTAGCATAAGTCATTTATCTGCTCCCGACTGTTGTTGTTGTTGAATCTCTTAGGTTTGCCGCTTCTGCCTTTATGCATGAATCTCTTGAGTCTTCTTACCAGCATTGCAATATCCTCATCATTATCTTGCTCAAAATCAGAGTCGTTTTCAGTGTTAGCTTTGGAGATGTTATCTATTGCTTTGAGAGTAACTCCTTTGTCCTTCTTTCTTCCTTCAGATAGAGTTTCTGCCCTTTGAGTCAGTTCCAGCTCGTAGGTAAGAAGATTTCCATAAAGTTGTTGAACAGTCATTTCATGGAGATTCTTTGATTCTCTGATGGCAGTGGTTTTGGTATCCCATTTGCTTGGTATGGCTCTCATGAATTAAATGATTAGATCTTTGTTTGGGTAGATCTTTCCAAAGGCTCGAAGAGAGTTGATCAGAACATTGAATCTTTCATAAGTGGAAGTAACGTTTTCTCCTAACACATGGGCAAAACATTTCATATTGTTTAGTCAGAAGAGATTGCTTGTTTTCTCTGACTTCTTCTATGCCTTCATGCTTAATGAGCAATACTTCCCAGACTTCCTTGGCATTTTTGCTATTGACCACATTTTAGAACAGATCATCTTCTAAAGACTGGAACAAAATGTTCTTGGCCTTTTTATCCGGTTGGACAACTTTCTTTTCGTTGTCAGTCCATTCTACTTTAACCTTGATTTGAACTCTGTTTGGATCGTCTGAAGTTGGTGAAAGCTTTATTGGAACGTAGGGCCCATTCTGAATAGTTTCAAATAGATCTTCATCTATTGAATCCATGTAGGCTTGCATACGAATTTTCTAGTTGACGAATTTATCTTTATTGCACATTGGTGGCTTGATCAGATGTGCCATTGGATCTACTCAAGCTTTGTAGACTGATTGAGAGAACCTGTTCAGATACCAATTGTTAGTTCCTAGAGGCACAATAGTTATCTAGAAGGGGGGTTGAATAGATATTTTTAAAAAAACTTTTTGAAATTCTTTTTCAGATATTGTTAATCAATTTCAGCGGAATATGTGATTTGTTTGTTCCCCTTTAAGATAAACAAATTTAATAGTTGACAGGCAGTTATAACAAGTATAGCAGTTAAAGCAAGAATGTAAAAGACACAGAGAATTTAAGTGGTTCAGAGCATTCAAAGCTCCTAGTCCACTCTTCTATTCCTTGAGTAGGAAATCCACTAAGGATGTTTTTACAATCTTCGAATCACTTAGATTCCTTCAGGACCAGCAGTCTTGGAACTTCTTAGTTCACTTAGAACTCTTCAAGTCCAGCAGACTTGGTACTTCTTAGTTCACTTAGAACTCTTCAAGTCATTCTGACATGGAACTTCTTTCTTCACTTAAAGATAGTTGAGTTCTTGAATGGTGCTACTCAGTTGCCATTAAGCTTGTGTTCGAAAAAACTGAGTAGTTGAGAAAGCTTTCTTTACAGATCGTAGAGATGAGCGTTGAGTGTTCTTCAGCATTTCCTTGTGTACTTGCTTGATCCTTGCATCTACTTCTTTTTTATATATAAGGTGCCTTTGAAATATATCCATTTGAAGGCATCCGTTGAAGCATTAATTGTATTTGACATTTCTGAGCACTAATGGTGACTTTCTGCAAATCTTCTGTTTAGCCGTCTGGCCCCACTGACACAGCAGACTGCTATCTCACCTAACACCTAAAAAGGTATTTTTTGATGACCCATAGTACTTTCCTTAGCTTCTTTAATACGTCTCTTTGTTATATACTAAGGATGAGTGTTGTGTCATTAGGACTCCCGAGGATTTCAACGTTTATAATCCATTCCACATTTGTTTTGATTTATTCTTAAACAAATGGACAAAGCTCGATGCTTCTGATACGGACAGATGATGCACTACGATCATGATCGTGGTGTCTTGCCACATTGGTGTTTGATCCGGTAGTGATAGAAGAGAACACTATGATTTCTCTTAAGCATTGGTAGACTATGATCTTTACTTGCTTGATTTTCAGACTCTACACTTCCGAGAGCACACTACGATTTTTGAGTTGGCTCGGCAGACGTTTAGACCACTCTACGATTTCGGGAGGGGCCCTCAAAAGTAGGCACACTGCGATTTTTGATGCTCTACGATTCTGCCTTGGCTTCTGCAATCTCTTGATCAGCTCGGTAGACTACGATTTTGTTGAAGCCTGTCTATTACATCTTAAGACATAGATCAACCTAACAGCTTTGATCTTTTCTTCTATACATTCATTTACAGAATGATAAACATTAAAGCTCAGATCAACCTAACAAGTTTGATCTACCACTAAGTCCTTGTACATGTATTCCTATAAGGACTTTGTTGGGCTATTTTGGTTTAACAAAATAGACTCACACTCATGCAAGTATACACGGGTCAACAAGTAGCACAGAGTAAGAAAGTGTCGATCCCACGGAGAAAAGTGAATAAATCTATGTTATCATGCAACAACTTTATCACTATTTTTGTATGCTCAAATGACCAATTAATAAGTAAATTTATATCTAAATAAATTATCAGTACAAAAACATTAATTATTAAAAGTAAGGTAATCAAATTAGAGAAATATGGGATCCTAATTTCATTTAATGCTTTATCCAAAATGCATGACTCTTGCTATGTCTAATTATTTAATACGGACAGCTAGTCGAGAGCACAAAAGTGAAACATAACCATCTTCCGATGTACTATGTCCAAATCACACAAAATCCATAAATTGATAGAATTCATGTATGCATCAAAATTACCTAGCCCACTATATATCTATGTGAATTAAAAGCAATAATGAATTAAGCACAAGCTCTCAATGACTACACATAGTGAACCGGTATATTCCTATCTGGGTCACGAATCACAAAACCTAACACATGTAAGTTTCATGATCATATGCCAACATGGTCCAATCTGTACTTGTATTTTCTTTTCCAATTCCATACAAGTAATTAGTGTGAATGGTGATCAAGCATTCAATATTTTAGCACAACCATGATGGGAAATCCAATATTAAACATACACACATCACAATCAAGCATACAAATATGGACTACATATTAAAATCCATTAGAATCCCATAATGGAAGTTAGTTCATTTCTGAATCAACAGTCATTATGGGATTTAAACTAAACATTGAAATAAGAAATATAAACAAGAGATATAAGAGAAACGAGGAATGAAATCTGATAATCCTTGCTGCAAAGTTTTATTTCACGCTAATTCAAGTCCACAATCGTCACCATAATGAAAACCAATATTAACAATCAATAATCTGGAGAGAGAAGCTCAAAATAGTATAAAAAGGCTATAAAATCTCTCTAGAATACCAAAACCTAAAATAGAAATTAAAAACTGCTTAGTACGTCTCTGGCAACCAACAAATACATCTCTAGATAACAAACATGCTCCAACATTTCAAAATAAAAAGTTAGCATTTTAAACCAATTAAGATTGGCATGGGCGCGCCATGTCCCTTTGTAATTTGGGCGCGGTCGCGCGGTAGCCTGGTCTGCCACTGAACTTCCTCTGGCGCGGGTGCGCCGTATCTAGCTTTGATGGCAGCGCGGCCGCGCTGCTGTTGCTTGCTGTCTGCTGGTGTTTGCTTTCTTCATTGCTGCTACTTGCTTACTTCTTCTTCTTCACTCATTTCTTCTTCATTTGGCCACATCCAAGCCTTTCTATCTATCCTTTTCACCTACTTGAGTCTAGTTGGCAACTTCATTCTTGCACAAGCCACCACGCCTTGTCTTGCCATTTTCATTTCCATGCCAAACCATGTCATACCATGCTTTCGGAGTTCCAACTATAAACACTACAAAACAAACCCAAAAAGCAAATAAAACATACCAAAAATACTTGAGTTGAGCATAATTCCAATTAGTTGATAACCAATAAGTAGGTATAACCTACTTATCAAATACCCCCAAACTTGAACTATTGTTTGCCCTCAAGCAATCAACACAAAAATAAAATAAACAATGCAACTACATGATATGCAAACTACACTATCATGTAAGTGAGTCCCAAGATTTCCATCCATATTAGAATTCCAATCAAGTGTGCCTCAGAAAATTATCCAGATTCAAGAACAAAGTATCAAACCAAGCTACAGGCATAATACCATACAATCAAATAATCCAAACCTGCTATAAAGATGTTGTGTGTGTGTTGTGTTCACAAATAAGCTTGACAAAGGCAAAGGCTACACATGTTATATTGCTTAAGAAAGAAAATTGAAGTTTAAATCAAGAACTACACATACAAATGAAACAACAACTACTCCAACACATCAATACAAACTAAGGTTCAACAATGGGTTTATTTTTCTTTTTTTTTTACTCACGAGGGCAATTTTCGCACTTTTCCGCGGTGTTTATTGATTTCTTTTTTTTCCTATGATTGTGCAATGCCTCATTCCATTAGGCTAACAGTGCTACCCCTTAGCGAGCTTTCAACCAACGACTCCCAGACCATAAAAGACCTTAGGGCGCCAGGTATAAATACAATCCCCTTGGGCGTACTTGCTCAAGTAACAAAAGCCCCAAAACAAGACTAGCCACGGTAATTTTTCATTTTTTTTCTCTTTTTCTTTTTCTTTTTTTTATAGCAAGCATACCCATGTGTTCCCGAAATTGGATTTTCAGTGTTTTCATAGTCTATGTTCACTTCCTACACAATTCTATCTTTAAAAACAACATTTTCTACTCAACAACAAACAAGTTATTCTTTCACCAACAAGCAAACATGAACACTTATGTGCTAACCGATAGCATCTAAACAACAAGCATGGATCAAATCATGTATAACATTATAACTAAGCTCAACTATCAACCAAATTCAAGAATCCATCAAATTTCTAATTCATCATTGGCTAAAATAGAATTCCACTAACTAGGCACTTGGGATTATGCAACTAAACAAATAACTAAAATAGATAATATGCAAGAAAATGCAAAAAAAAATTCTGCACAATTAAACTACACACATTAACATGCAAAAATTATACTAAACATGGATAAATGATGCAAATTAAACTACATGCTCTATACTACACTACTAACTACCCAATACCCCCAAACTTATCATATTCATTGTCCCCAATGAATGAATGTAAAGGGCTAAGAGAACTCCCCTAATTGTCAGCATGGCCACCCTCCCCGGGTAGTGAATCGGGCGGTGGAAAAGGCACGGCTATCCTAAACTGAGGCCACTCTAGCATCGTTTCTTGTTGCACAAATGCTTCAGCTAGTGACCGCGATAACCCATTTGCAAATGCTGAGAAATTGTCATACATGGCATCCACTTTTTTCTCCAATATTCTAAGGCGGTGATCATAATTTTCTGCAATGGCATGGGCTGAAGTTCCAGCTTCAGTTGGTTGCATTGGTTGCAGAGACGACACCGAAGATGTAGCGGGAATAATAACGCCTTTGTCCCTCGGGTGTGGTGTGCCTCATGCCCAATCCTCAAACTTGGCGATAGTAGCATGAGTGATGTCTTGCCTGGGATACTGCATTTGTTCATTGGCCCAAGTGACTCCCACTCGTGCATATAGGTGGGTGACAACTGATGCATGTGGGATGCTTCCTGCAGTGCTCCCCCTCATGTAGCGTGGCATATTTTTTTAGAAGGTGGACCACATCTATGTATTTTCCTGTGACTATTCCCCATAAAATTATTGCTCGCTCGGATGGGATGTCATGCTGATGGGATGAAGGCATCAGCTTTGCACAGATAAATAAATTCCAGGCCTTAGCGTAGTGGTTAAGGGCTGAACTTGGAAAATTTGTAGGTTGGTTCGTTCATGGCTTGTAATTCCACTGCGTACCCGGTACGTATAAATCAACAATGACCCTGTCTAAGTTGGTCTCGAACCTCGCAACCTCCACCCAATTTGCACGTCCAGTTGGTGGGTCAAGTAAGTTGAAAACTCCTCTAATCGTCTATGGGCAATAATCCACTTGAATACCTCTGACAAATGACAGTCCACTCATAGTTTCTTTGGCGTTGGCATAAAACTCACGAACAATACCCATGGGCACATGCATGTGTGTATACACAACCCCTACCCAGCACCTTTCCCTAATCATGGTCCACAACTCTCCATCTTTTTTCCCAAGATTAAACCCGCGTTCCTTCACAAAGGTCTTAGCCATAATTATGTAATATTCCATCTGAGCATCTAGGCTGATGAATTTTGTGAGGTCGACTATGTTCTCACTTTGACTGCTTGAAGATAATGACTCAGGGGTACGAGAACGTGCTCTCTTTGGCCCCATAGCAAATGATGAAGAGAACCCTAACTGAAGAGAGAACTTGACTGAAGAAAATAATTTTTGTGTACTATAAAGAAAAGGAAACCCCCAAACTCGTTGCTTTCTACCACTCTAACAAACCCTAGTTATTTGAATGGATGATATGTAGAAGAAGTTGAACTTGGGAAGGAGAACCGATTGCATAGAAATCGTGGTGGGGTGAGAAGTTATTATTTTGAATGGAAACCGTTTGGAAATGTGAAGAGATAGAGTTTTCAGTTTTTTAGGGAAAGAAGTGGGAAGGCGCACGTTGGAAGTGAAGTTGTAACTGATATAAGTGATGGGTCACACTTTAAAAAGATTTAAATTTTTCTAGAATCGGACTTGGGCCCGGCCGCGCCGAGTTTAAGCATGTTGATGGCGCGGGCGCACTGATCTTAAGCGTGTGAAGGGCGCGTTGTGAGCCAGAATGTATGGAAGTCCAGCGCGGGCGTGCCTTATTTATACTATTTAACTGCGCAGCTGCGCTGCCCTATACCCTGAAGTGAACTGATCTGCACTTGAAGTGGTAATAAGTAACCATTTACACTCTTCAACTAACCTGCATATAAAGCATTTATAAATATGAGATATACCAATTCCCCAAATAAAAATATGTACTAAGTAACATGTGTGAATGAATGTATATCCAAAAATGCTCTATATGATATTCCTATCAAAAATGATATAGCCATTCAGCTCTAACAAAACTTGTGTCAAAAATTTTATAACCTCAAGAATTAAACCCGTAGACATGCTCAAAGAATTAAACATCAGAGGAGATAAAAATGAGTGCATCATGAGAATTAAACAAAAGGAGAGATATAGACATGCTCAAATAGAATTAAACTTTAGGGAGAAGTAGATATGGTGCACAAAGAATTAAACATAAAGAGAGAAGAGAAATAATGGGGTGCCTCCCATTGAGCGCTAGTTTATAGTTAGTTAGCTTGACTTTCTCTGCTCCGATCAAGTAGTAGAAAGAATTGAGGTGACTTTCTACCTGTCAACCTCACCACCATAATAGTGCTTAAGCCGTTGTCCATTGACCTTGAATTGCTTGTCTGGGAACTTATCAAAGATTTCGATTGCACCATGTGGATATACATTCTTCACAGTAAATGGCCCTGACCACCTTGACTATAGCTTCCCTGGGAAGAGTTTAAGTCTGGAATTAAATAATAACACTCTTTGCCCCGGTTCAAACACCCTTTTCATAATCTTGCGGTCATGCCATTTCTTCACCTTTTCCTTGTACAATTTGGAGTTCTCGTAGGCTTGCAATCTAAATTCATCCAACTCATAGAGTTGGAGTAGGCACTTTTCTCCTGCAGCCTTCAAGTCAAAATTTAGCTTCCTTATTGCCCAAAATGCCTTGTGTTCGAGCTCCATGGGAAGGTGACAAGCCTTTCCATATACAAGCTGAAATGGTGACATTCCCAATGGTGTCTTATAAGTAGTCCTATAAGCCCATACTGCATCATCTAGCTTCAATGACCAGTCCTTCCTTGTGGGATTCACGATCTTTTCTAGAATTCTCTTTACCTCACGATTTGATACCTCTACTTGCCCACTAGTCTGGGGGTGGTAAGCTGTAGTAATTCGACGATTAACCCCATACTTAGCCAACAGAGTTGTGAACTGACGATTGCAAAAGTGGCTTCCTTCATCACTAATGATTGCCCTGGGTATTCCAAACCTCGTGAAAATACTCTTTTATAGAAATCTTAGGACCACCTTAGCATCATTCGTTGGAAGAGCTATCACTTCCACCCACTTAGATACATAGTCAACTGCCAATAAGATGTACAAATTCCCACATGACGATACAAAAGGCCCCATGAAGTCTATCCCCCAAACATCGAATATCTCCACCTCGAGGATTATATTCAAGGGCATTTCATTCCTCTTAGATATGTTCCCTACTCTCTGACATCTTTCGCATTTTTGGACAAAGCTATATGCATCTTTAAAAATAGTCAGCCAATAGAAACCAGCTTGCAAAACTCTAGCCGCTGTCCTTTCACCTCCATAGTGACCTCCATATACGGATGCATGGCAATCCTGCAAAATACCCTCTATCTCGTTGTATAGAATGCACCTTCTTATCATCTGATCTGAACACTGCTTGAATAAATATGGTTCGTCCCAAATATACCACTTCACATCATGTAGAAACTTCTTCTTTTGATACTCAGTCAGGTCAGAAGGGATTATCTTGCTTACTAGGAAGTTAGCATAATTTGCGAACCATGGCACTTCACCTTGCACCATGAATAATTGCTCATTTGGGAAGGACTCATTGATCATAAGCTTGTCATTTGTATCCTTTCTCGGATTTTCCAATCGAGATAAGTGGTCCGCCACTTGATTCTCAGTCCCTTTTCTATCCTTGATTTCTAGATCAAATTCTTGCAAAAGAAGTATCCACCTGATCATACGAGGTTTTGCATCTTTCTTTGCCACCAAATACCAGATTGATGCGTGATCTATGTACATTATCACCTTAGTTCCAATCAAATATGCACAAAACTTGTCAAAAGCATACACAACTGCTAAAAGTTCCTTTTCTGTGGTCGTGTAATTTAGCTAGGCATCAGTGATGTTCTTGCTCACATAATAGATTACATGGAATATCTTGTCCCTTCGCTGGCCCAAAATAGCCCCCACAAAAAAGTTACTTGCATCACACATTTGCTCAAAAGGAAGGTCCCAATCTGGTGGTGTAATCACAGGTGTTGTAGTTAATTTCTTTTTCAAATACTCAAATGCATTCAGGCAGTCTCCATCAAATTTAAACTGTACATCCTTCTCTAGCAAACTATAAAGTGGCTTCGTGATCTTCGAGAAGTCCTTTATAAACCTACGGTAGAAGCATGCATGCCCTAAAAAACTACTTACACCTTTAACAGAAGTAGGTGGAGGCAAATTCTCAATAGTCTCTAATTTCGCTCGATTTACCTCTAATCCTTTCTTAGAAACTTTGTGTCCTAATATTATACCTTCTTGTACCATAAAATGGCACTTTTCCCAATTCAGAACCAAATTCGTCTTAACACATCTCTTCAACACCATCACCAAGTTTTCCAAACACAGGTCAAATGAATCTCCAAAAACTGAGAAGTCATTCATGAAGACTTCAACATTGTGCTCCACCATATCAAAAAAAATTGCCATCGTACACCTCTAAAATGTGGTTGGGGCATTGCACAACCTAAACGACATCCTTCTGAACTCAAATGTTCCATATGGACAAGTAAAAGTAGTCTTTTCCTGGTCTTCTGGAGCTATCACAAACTGATTATAACCTGAATACCCATATAGAAGGCAATAGTATTCGTGACCTGCTAGCCTGTCCAACATCTGATCAATAAACAGAAGTGGAAAGTGGTCTTTCCTTATAGCCTTATTCAGTCTGCTATAATCCATGCAGACTCTCCACCCAGTAACTGTCCTGGTCGATATCAGCTCGTTATTCTCGTTGGAGACTACGGTCATTCCCCCTTTCTTTAGTACACACTATACCGGGCTCACCCAAGAGTTGTCTGATATCAGATATATTATTCTTGCGTCTAGCTACTTCAAAACCTCCTGTTTAACCGCTTCCTTCATAATCGAGTTCAATCAGCGTTGTTGTTCCACTGAAGGTTTGCTATCATCTTCCAGTAGGATCTTGTGCATATAGAATGATGGGCTGATCCCTTTTATGTCTGCTATGGTCCATCCTATCGCTGATTTGAACTCTCTTAGAACTCGTAGTAGTTTATCTTCCTGGAAAGATGTTAGTGCAGAAGAGATAATAATAGGCAATTTTGAAAAATCATTTAAAAATGCATACCTCAAATGATCAGGAAGGGGTCTTAGTTCAAGATCTGGAGGTATCTCAAGAGAAGGCTTGAGTCTTGCTGATGTCTCTCCAGCATTTTTGAGTGGCTCGATAGAAGTCTTGAATCTTCGAAACTATGGCGCTGTGTCAAGTATCTATAAAAATTTCAGCAATCTCATCATCTTCCATCTTTGAATCCCCCAGTATAGAACTCTTCAACGGCTCACTTTCCACCAGATTTCCAACTTCTTCATTCAACATCTTGTCTATCATATCAATCCTGAAGCATTCTTCTTCATCGGTAGGAAACTTCATAGCCTTAAACATGTTGAAGGTGACTTCTTGATCATGAACTCTCATTGTCAACTCACATTTCTGAACATCTATCAAAGTACGTCCTGTGGCTAAGAAAGGTCTCACCAGAATTATTGGTATATTTTAGTCTTCTTCGTAATCCAAGATGATGAAGTCAGCTGGGAAGATAAATTTATCCACCTTGACCAACACATCTTCCACAATACCCCGTGGATAAGTAATGGATCTGTCAGCAAGCTGTAATGAAATATTTGTCGGCCTTGGAGCCGGTAATCCCAACTGATTAAAAACTGACAGAGGAATCAAGTTGATGCTCGCCCCTAAATCACACAAGCATTTATTGAAACACATCTTTCCAATTGAGCATGGTATTGTGAAGCTGCCCAGGTCCTTTAGCTTTGGAGGTAGCTTGCGCTGAAGCACTACACTACATTCTTCAGTCAAGGCTACTGTCTCAAAATCCTCTAGTCTTTTCTTCCTTGACAAAATTCCCTTCATGAACTTCGCATAGCTTGGCATATGTTCTAATGCTTCGGCGAAGGGTATATTAATTTGCAACTTCTTGAATACCTCCAAAAACTTGTTAAATTGCTTATCTTCCCTTTGTTTCTGCAATCTTTGTGGATATGGAACAAGAGAGTGAACAAGTGGTGGTTTAGTTACTGGTTTCTTAGGTAACTCTTCACTATTCTTCTCCACTTCCCTCTGTTCAGAACCTACCTTTAACAAGCCATCATCAAAACAATTTTCTTTATGGTGCAGCCGTGCGGTATCCCCTTGTGCAATTAGTGCGGGCGCGCTGGTCTGTATGTCTGCCATTTGCTTCCCTAACCTTAATGTAATTGCCTAACACTACTCCTTTCTTTCCCTTCTTGGATTGGTTTCCGTAGTAATCGGCAAAGCCCCTTGTGGTCTACTGTTCAATGTATTGGCCATTTGACTCATTTGGGTCTCCAAATTCTTTATAGCCACAGCTTGGATCTTGATTATAATTTCAGTATTCGCCATGTACTTGAGCATCATCTTCTCTATTTTTGACTTCTTTTCTGTTTGAGGTGCATGTGGTGTATGGTGTTGCTGTTGTTATTAAAATCCAGGAGAGTAAGGTGGTTTGGAAGCATACTGTTGGTGCGATGGTTGGGATTGGTATTGATGTTGAGACTGAAATTGATGTTGTTGTTGATGTTGTTGGTTATTTTGATTGTTGTTCCAGTTAAAATTGGGATGGTTGCAGTTGTTGGGGTTATAAGCATTCTGAAACTGATTCTGGTTCTTTTGGTAGTTGCTTACGAACTGCACCGATTCTAAACTAAAAGCACACTGGTCGGTTTGATGTGACCCCGCACATATCTCGCACATATAAGAAATTGACTTGACCTTGTTCTCTGCCAAAGAATCAATCTTCTTCGTCATAGCTACCATCTGAGCTAACAACTGTGTAATGGCATCCACCTCTAACACTCTCGCAACTTTAGGTTATGGCATCCTGGCCGTAGGATTCTAAAAATCATTTGCTGCCATTGTCTCTATGAGATCATACGCTTCTTCATAACTTTTGGCCCATAAGGCTCCTCCCGCATCAACATCTACTATCGGCCTTGACTGCCAACCCAATCCGTTATAAAAAGTTTTTATTACCATCCAATCAGTCATTCCATGATGGGGACATTTCCTTAACATTTCCTTGTTCGGGTCATCTGTAGCAGCACCTCCGAATTGAACCATATTTTGGACCATTTGAATTGTTCCCGGCTTAATTTCAAAAGTATTTGTTGCTATAGCTGGCCTTACTATGCTCGACTGCAACTCATTAATCTTAGACATCGAGTAATCCCTTAAGGCTATGTCTTGATCTTCTCGAGGCTCTTCTGTTATATTGGATGATGAAGTTTCAGTAGTAACTTATGTATTCTTACGTGCTCTCGATCTCCACGCTCTAACATTGATATTATCCTGTGGAGGTATCAACTCAGGATTTGACGATCGCGTGTGCATACACAAGTACCTAAAATACAAACAAAAATAAAATAGAAATGAGATAAGAATAGAATTGTTTAAGTCAACCAAATCTAGCTTCAGTTGATGATGACAATAATAAAAATAAACATTGTTCCCCGGCATTGGCGCAAAAAACTTGTTGGGCTATTTTGGTTTAACAAAATATCCTCTAACTCATGCAAGTATACACGGGTCAACAAGTAGTACAGAGTAAGAAAGTGTCGATCCCATGGAGAAAGGTGAATACATCTATGTTATCATACACCAACCTTATCACTATTTTTGTATGCTCAAACGACCAATTAATAAGTAAATTTATATCTAAATAAATTATCAGCACAAAAATATTAATTATTAAAAGTAAGGTAATCAAATTATAGAAATATGGGATCCAAATTTCATTTAATGTTTTATCCAAAATGCCTGACTCTTGTTATGTCTAATTATTTAATATGGACAGCTAGTCGAGAGCACACAAGTGAAACATAACCATCTTCCGATGTACTATGTCCAAATCACACAAAATCCACAAATTGATAGAATTCATGTAAGCATCAAAATTACCTAACCCACTATATATCTATGTGAATTAAAAGTAATAATGATTTAAGCACAAGCTCTCAACGACTATACATGGTGAACTGGTATATGCCTATCCGGGTCACGAATCACAAAACCTAACACATGTAAGTTTCATGAACATATGCCAACATAGTCTAATCTGTACTTGTACATCCTTTTCCAATTCCATACAAGTAAATAGTGTAACGCCCCCAAAATTAGGTATACATCACCCACCTTGAGTCGCCAGATACATGGTACGGAATTTAAATACAACTTAATAATACAACTATCGTGTACAATACGACAAAACATAAACTGTGAGTTTGAATACAAATATTGTCTACTAGAGAGTATACAAACTCAAAAGGAGTCCTCATTACAATTATTATCACACTATTACATAAAATAGTGAGGACTACTAATGCTATCTTCTGGTCCATCACTCCGTTTCCCGACTCGTCCCAACTATATTCTCATTTTTTAAAGAGAACAGTGAAAGAAAGGGTGAGCTCAACTAGCCCAGTAAGAAATATTATGACAAAGATAATACAAAATAAATTATCATTAGTCTTCAACAATGTTAAACTGATAAAATATAATAGACATCAAGTTTAACTGCAGCGGATCAAGCAATCCATTAAAAGAGTCAAGTAGAGAATAAAATCTACTATCTTTTATGATTTAAAAGATTTTTCATGACTTTTATCGCTGAGACTCAACTTAATAAATAATCCACATCATAGAATCACCCCTGCACTACGGCCAAGGATATTCTTTAGTATCACAACCACGAATTATCCATGCACTACGGCTAAAGATAATCATATTTTTATCAACGGTCCTGATCATGCCACAAAATAATTCCTCTCTGCACTACGACCAAAGAGAATTCATAGCCATAATCATACCAAAAACTGTCCATCAATGCACTACGGGCCAATTAGGACTTTTTCCACATCATTTGTAACATTACGGTTATGATTATAACGAATAATTTCTGGTCATAATCATAACAAGTCCATCTATGCACTACAGGCCACATATGACTTTCAACATAATATAAGCATGAGGATGATGGCAATGATATAAGAATTCAATAAAATAAGTTCAAGAATTAATTTATCTAGGAACTGATAACGTTCAAATTGTCAACATGATACTGCTTTGTAGAGTAAAATTTAAGAATGCTCAGAAGAATATTTACATGAAAAGATACTGGATGAAGCGCAAATATCAAGGATATTCCACTAATTTCATGGAGTATAGATGTGAAACCTCATATTTTATGAATAAAGATTTAATTTTTTTGAAATATTTTTTTAAATATTATGGTGTGAATTTGAGATAATGTTACAGTTGTGGGTAGTATTTATAAATTTTGCAAAGTATGCAAGTTATTGTATTATATTCGATTGGTCGGAGAATATTATTTTTGTCGGGGAATATTTGTACGATGACATAATTATTGGTGGACCCCACGATGAAATTGTTATCGGATTGAGAAAACGACAAAAATATTTTATGAAAATAACGGCGAAAGTTTTGCCGTTAATACTGTTGACCTACTCGGTAGTAAAAGTACAGTAATACGTGTGGTTGCATAGTAGCATACGGTATTGATTATTGAGGCTTACGTGATAAGTCACTCAGTTTTGTTTTATTGGTATTATTAATGTAATAAAACAGAAAAGCTTTTTATATAAAACAGAATACTTTTATAAAGTTATTCGTTTTATTAGGCTAATAGTAAAATATTTTTATATAAAACAGAATACTTTTATAAAATTATTCGTTTTATTAGACAATAATTAGAATATATTATATTTTATTATGCATAGTATTTGCATAGTGCCTGCAGAGTGTTTGCATAGTAAAATCTTTTATAAAGTTATTCGTTTTATTAGATTATAAATAGAATATATTATATTTTATTTAAAAGATTTTACTTTAAATATGGACCGTCAGATTAAAGTAAATTAATCTCGACCGTTCATGAGTTAGTTACTATGCAGTCCATTCTTCTATAAATAGATGCTCATTCCTTCATTATTTCTTACGAATTTACTGAAACTCTAGAGAGAAAAACTATAGAGAGAGTTCTTCTTCTATAATCTTGAGCGTATGTATTTAGAGTTTAAGAAAGCTTTGAGCATAGTGCAAGTTTTCTTCGAGTATATCCTCGCCCTACCAGTCGGAATACTCTTCTTTCAAAGGTAAGGGATATTATTTGTTGTACTCGTAAGGAGTATTATTTTCTTTTGTATTCATGAAGAGAAGTTCTATTATTCCATTATTTATTATTCTACTTGAATAACCAATATACGCGGACTACTCTATACTTGGTGATATTATTCTATTATTCTATCTTTATTATTATTCTGTTGGAATATCCTGTCTGTGTGTTTTACGCTGGACCTGGTTCCGTCTTTACTATTATTCTGTTAGAATATCCTGTCTGTGCGTTTTACGCCGGACCTGGTTCCATTATTCATTATTCTATCGGAATATCCTGTCTGTGCGTTTACGTCGGACCTGGTTCCATTATTTATTATTCTGTCGGAATATCCTGTCGGTGCGTTTACGCAAGACCTGGTTCTATTATTTATTTTCTTATTGGAATAACCTGTCTGTGCGGTCTATCGCATGCATGGTGATTTCTTTTGTTATTCTATTCTTTATTATACTCAGTTGGTTAAAGTTTTGACTTCTATACTCCATGAAATTAGTGGAATATCCTTGATATTTCCGCTTCATCTAGTATCTTTTCATGAAAATATTCTTCCGAGCATTATTGAATTTTACTCCACAAAGCAGTATCATGTTGACAATTTGGACATTATCAGTTCCTAAATAAATTAATTCTTGAACTTGTTTTATTGAATTCTTATATCATTGTCATCATCCTCATGTTTATAGTATGTTGAAAGTCATCTGTGGCCTGTAGTGCATAGATGGACTTGGTATGATTATGACCAGGGATTATTCGATGTAATCATGACCGTAATATTACAAATGATGTGAAAAAAGTCCTCATTGGCCCGTAGTGCATTAATGGACAATTTTTGGTATGATTATGGTTATGGATTCTCTTTGGTCGTAGTGCAAAGATGAATTGTTTTATGGCATGATTAGGACCGTTGATGAAAACATGATTATCTTTACCCGTAGTGCATAGATAATTCGTGGTCGTGATACTAAAGAATATCTTTGGCCGTAGTGCAGGGGTGATTCGATGATGTGGATTATTTATTAAGCTGAGTCCTAGCGAAAAAAGTCATGAAAAACCTTTTAAATCATAAAAGATAGTAGATTTTATTCTCTACTTGACTCTTTTAATGGATTGCTGGTTCCGCTGTAGTTAAACTTGATGTCTATTGTTTTTTATCAGTTTAACATTGTTGAAGACTAATGATAATTTATTCTGCATTATCTTAGTCATAATATTTTTTACTGGGCTAGTTGAGCTCACCCTTTCTTTCACTGTTCTCTTCAGGAAATGAGAATATAGTTAGGAGAGTCGGGAAACGAAGTGATGGACCAGATGATGGCATTAGTAGTCCTCACTATTCTATGTAATAGTGTGATAATAATTGTAATGAGGACTCCTTTTGAGTTTGTATACTCTCTAGTAGACAATATTTGTATTCAAACTCACAGTTTATGTTTTGTCGTATTGTACACGACAGTTGTATTATTAAGTTGTATTTGAATTCTGTACCATATATCTGGCGACTCAAGATGGGTGACGTATACCTAATTTTGAGGGTGTCACAGTTGGTATCAAAGCTTAGGGATATAATCCCTGGCTGAGATGTGAGATAAGAACTAGGAGGGGAGAGACGGGGAATTCCTTCGCTAGTATGACCTACCTAAGTTTATTTCGTTTTTAATTAGTCGGTCAGAGTATATTGATAATATGTGATATGTCAATTAACCCTTATTTTGTGACAGTATTTGAAAATGACATCTGAAAATGTTGAGATAAGCAATGGAGCATAGGAGACCGTTGAGTCTCCACAGATCAATAATCAGGACAATATGCAACAGGATGGCGATAATCCTCCTGTAAACAACAACACTGATCAATTGACGAACGACGGTACGTTTTGGAGTTTTTTAGAATTCATGCAACATCAGGCGAAAGCGGCTCCTGTTCATAATGCAAGTAAAAATAATGGCAACCCACGGTTGGTCACCGCTAAGTAGTGCAAGGAGCTGGGACCACCGAAATTTTTGGGAATGCCAGAACCACTTAAGGCGGAGACGTGGTTAAAGCAGATCACCAAGATATTTGATGTCTTGGGATGCTCAGAGGAGCAAAAGGTTCCCTTTGCCACCTTTATGTTGCGTGAAGAGGCAGATTACTGGTGGGAATCTGTAAAACGTATCCAGCCTGATGCACTCAAGATGTCTTGGGAGAAGTTCCAAGAGATGTTCAATGACAAGTACTTTTCCAAAAGCATTCGTCACATGAAAGAGGTGGAATTTATTAAGTTGGAGCAAGTATTTCGTTGTTAAATCAAACTCTAATTACAAGACTGAGAAGAATAAACTTTTATACAAAGGGAACATTTTTGGTCGTATATTTGGCCTTTACACGCGTGTAAGTATTATGCATAATATAGGGTACAAGGAGTTGGCCGCTCTAAGTACTTGCAGAGGGGTATGATTTAATCTTTATGGTTATCTGATACACTTGGGTATATCAAAATAAATCTTTGATAGTTACTCGAGAAGATAAGTTCTAGATCCTTTGTGATCACTCAACAAAAATTCTGGAAAATATTTCCATCTTGTTATTTGGGTATATCAATGTAAATCTTTGATAGTTACTCGAGAATAGAATTTCAAGATCATTTAAGATCATTCAGTATAAACTCTGGAGAATATTTCTAAAATTGTTATTCATTAGAATAACGTAGAAACTTTGATAGTGTTGCACTATTTCATTATCAGATTATTGTGTTGCATAGAATGCGAGAAAACTTGTTAGTTATTAAAGATTTGTTAACTATTTCAAAATTTTTCGAACTTTGGTGTTATTCTATCAAATTAAATAGTCTATTTTTATTGATTCTTGTGTATTCATTGACTTGCGGGGCAAATTTGTTGCGCACCCTTGCTAAATAAAATATTTTAGCTATGAACGAAGAGGCCAGCGGGTCTAAGAAGAACAAAGGCAAAAGCATAATGCTGGAGTAGTTATAATGAACATTAGTATTATGTTGTATTTGTAAACCCTTTTTATATATTTAAAGGGTATGTTTGTAATGTTAAAGTTAGAGAACTTTGGGTAATGTATTAACAATATAAATTAATGAGATGTATTTTATATTTATAAATGAATGGGTAGTTAAATGTTATTTATATTGTGGATCGTGAGCACCAAACTCGGGGGTCAGAAGTATATTAAAGTGAGGAAATGTGGAGTTGTAATAAACTCGTTGAAATGCCTTGCGTGGCACCGTGATGAGAAATATTAGTGATTATATTAATTAACGAAAGAATTGTTAAGCGAACAATTAATCTATATTTATTGTTAATTTTTATTAAAGAATATTGATTAAATATTAATGGTGATTAATAATATGTGACTATTATTAGTGTAAGAGATATAATAGCAATGAGCAATGTGTTTATAAGTATAACAAGATTCTTATTTGTTTAATCAACCGTTATAAAGACTTATAATGTCATTGATTAATAGGGAAGGGATCAATTAATATTATTATGAATTAATTGGTAAGATAAATATTTTATTAATTGTTATGTGCAAGTATGTGATATATATATATATATATATATATATATATATATATATATATATATATATATATATATATATATATATATAATAGCTACCTATATATATAATATAAAGCGTAAAGTGCAATATGGCTTTATTATATATAGAAACCATATAAGAAGATTTAAATTTATTGAGACCATATGTTATGAATGCATCATGAAATGCTTATGTGAGAATATGTGTATGGGTATACATTAAAATACCATGAGCATGTTGTAAACAATTATTTTAATAGAGTTATAAGGAGATATTAAATTATTAGTGACCAATTAAATGGAGTCCATACGTGTTATTGATAATAATTAGACTGGACTAATGTACATAGATTAGATGATGTGAGTGCATAAATAATCCCTAATTTTCTATTGTGCAATAGTATTAACACATTAAAATTACATTTTGGGAATATAAGAGAACAAACTAAACATTTTAGACTCATTACTGTGATTTAAAAGTATGTGTCCCATATTAAGTGTCCCAACAATGCTCAAATAGTAGCCTACTCCTTCATTGTATAAAATCCAGCAAAACCAAAAAGGCTAAGAGGGAGATGATGAAGCTAGAGATGCCTCTGATGATGGCTACAAGTTTGGGCTGTTGGTTAACTCTTCTATACCCAACATTTCTTCTCAATCTCCATTGAATCAAACCAAAGTGTAAGAACAATGTCTGGACAATGAGTTCTCTATATATAGCCCCTCCTTCTCAATTCTTAGTTGCTTGAAGATTTATCTGATAAGTGTAGTTGAGAGTGAGAGCCACTGAGAATTGAGGGAAGTATAATCAGAGTAGTGAGGGAGTTCAATTCAAGCTTCAAAAATGTATAAATTATGTTATTGGGTTCTTCATTTTGAGTTTGTCAAATTCTTATAGTATCAAGAATTCTCTGCTAATTGGTATAGAATAGTATGCCATGGTGTTGCTTGAGTTTTTTTTGCAAGTCTAGGAGCCTTGTAGTTGTCTGGATACAGGTTTAACATGGGTTGTGATGAAGCTCTACAGAAGCAGAGCCTTCATTTCTTTGTTCTGTTTGAAGTGGCGCGGTCGCACCACTTCTGTAATACATGACCGTTGATGTGATAAAAATATGTACTGCAAGTGCACAGTGTCGAATTGAAGAACTGGCAAGTACAGGTCGAACCCACAGAGACTAGATTAATTTTTTAATATATCCTTAATTAATATTTTAGGCGAATTAGAAATAAATATGGTGGAGAAAATTTATTAACTAAATTATTCAAACTACTAATTAATAATGGAAACTATTAATGAGAAAAGATACCTAGGAATCAGAATCCACCAAATATTAACATAATAAATAATTTTTTATTTCCTAAATCAATTCCCAAATTATTCTCCCTTCCCTTTAAAAATAATGATTCATATAATTAATATGGGCAAGCATAAGTTATGAAAAATTCACAGATTAACTATAACTTATCAAAACATCGCAATCAAAATAAAAATCATATGCAATTTATGCGGAGGAAAATATGAAGGCGAAAATAATTAGCCATTAATTTTGCAACGGAAAGAAAATATTATTATGAAATACTTAGTTTCATCATAATCCTAGATGTTAGAAATTTAGCTAGCCATGGAATTAAAAACAAAAATAAATAATATTAGTACTACTATTTGCATGAAATAAGAACAATAATTAAAAAGAGAATTTCTATTATATAAATAAAAGAAAGATACAAATACTCCCTGATAGTAGTTTCACATGTGATTGGAATGAGAGAAAAAACAAACTCTAAATATATTACTCCCTTTTACACTAGTGAAGAACTAAGAAAAAGAAAATAATAAGTGGTGCCCTTCTCTCTAAAACAAGAGGCCTATTTATAGGGAAAATAACTTAAAACCCTAATTGAACTTGGACAATTTTATCCCCAATCAACTTCTCAAAAAGATCTTCTAGATATACTTTTCTTCTTTTGTTGGGTTTGACTTGCACACCAAGATTGTTCAACCTCTTTCCTACTCCTTGTAGGATTCTTCTTGGATATTCCTTATATGAATAAAAACATTAAATATCCTTTGATCACCAAGATTTTGACTTTATTGCAACAAATATTAAATCCTACAAAATAAAATAAAACATATTAATTTAATAAACTAATATAATTAAAAGGACAAAATTAGGGATAATTAAATGTATGAATTACGTGTCTATCAAATACTCCCATACCTAGCTTTTGCTCGTCCTCGAGTAAAATAAAAATAAAATAAAATAAAAATTACACTACCCCATTTCCGTAAGAAACATGATTGCACTTAGCATGTGCAACAAGCCTTTAAACCCCAAGGTTATCCAAGTGGACGAGTTGTGTCTCGTGAGGGTTTGCAGTGAATATACCCACAAAATTCAAAAATATATTTTTTTGGGTTCAACAAATTATGAAATTGAAAGAAAACTTCTAAATATTTATGGGCATTGTATAGAAGCAAGATTAAATTCAAAATCACACTTTTACCTTATCAAAAATATTCAATCTTCATTTTAGACATCATCCTTCATTAAATCAATTTCATGTGATACATACATGTGTATATGATGTAACTCATAGTAGGGATTTTTATCATGAAAATCAAGCAAATTCATTTTTCTTTTTCTTTTTTTATTTTTATTTTTTTAATTTTGATTCTTGACTTGTGCAATGTCTCATTTTCTTAGGCTTTTCAGAGTTACCCATGTAGAGCGAGCGTTGGACCAATGACTCCCAAACCAGATGGCTTTAGGGCACTAGGTGTAGAGACACCCCTAAGGATTTACTAACTCGAGTAACAAAGGCCACAAAATTAGACTAGTCAAGCTGCTTTTATCCATCATACTTTTCAGCGTGAATATCGATGCTTCCTAAGGCTTGGATACCTAGTTATTTCGTTTAATGGACATTGAAGTAGTTATTTATTCCTTCTTCTTCTTTTTTCAACTTTTCTCAACTTCATTTTTTTTTCATTCCTTCTTATTTTCTTTTCTCTTTTTTTTTAAATTACTCGAATCATGGTTTATACCCCACAACTAAGAATTAGTGCAAACGTGAAGTGCAAAAATGCTTGTGAAATCAATTTTAATCCAGATGGTGTTTTAAACTAAGATTTTGTACCTTATCAAAGATTCAAGAGTTCTAAATATTTCAATCTTACTCATGAGTTTTGCTCCACAAACACTTATTAGAATTAATTCAATCCATAAAAAGTCAAAAAAAAAAATTTATAAATTTTTTGTGTTTTGTACTATACTTTCCTAAAAAGAAAAAAAAATTCTAATACAATAATATATAAACAAACTCCCCCATACCTAAATCATGCATTGTCCTCAATGTATGCAAATGAAGAAAAGAGAACAAAGATGTGAAAAAAATTATACCTTGTATGCGGGCCATTTGTTTTGCAAGAAAATGTGGTGAGAAAGAAAATAAATGTACATATCTACAAATATTATGCATCCTAAAAATTATGTGACTATAAATGATCAGGGATACAAACAGACAACCTAGAGTGAATTGTGTATGATTTTCAGGAGGTCTGGGTAATTGAAAATAGTTAGAATTTGCAACAGAAGAACAATTGTGAGCATACCAGACTGATTCTTTTAAAATTGAGTCAGAGAATGATAACGAAAAATGATGGTTCCTTTTGAAAAATTCTAACTTCATAAAATCTATCCAAACTTGCCATCCATATTTGTTACCATGGGGTACTAAAATATTTTTATCATTTTGAATAACTGTTAGACTAAGATGTTTAGACACCACTTGATTAACACATGCATTATCTGAAATGGGAGATATGATCTCATTATCTAAACATGGAAGATTATTATTGTCCACAACCTTTGTTTCATTTGTTAAATCACATTTAGTGTTTCTGGAAGGCGCGTCGGATGGACCCAAGGTAGACTCAAAATGATCATAACATGATTGAAGGTCAATTTGAGTCTCGTGAAAATGCTCAAAATGTGTCAAACTGGATTCAACTATAGGTTCCAATCTTGAGTAAGATTTTTGGGCTGTGGAGTCCAACATCTCATTGACCTCGTTCAAGTATTCAGTTTCATCCCAATTTTGACCAAAATGATTTAGACAAAAGTTAATAATTCCATCTTCCCCCATAAGCTCATTGTCGGACATGACCTGAATCATGTTCACTTCAACGGGTTGGTCAGAAAAATCACAAGGTTGCTTTCCCACATTAAACACATTTAAATCAATTGTCATGTTCCCAAATGTCAATTTCATTAGTCCATTTCTACAATTGATTAACGCATTAGAAGTTGCTAGAAATGGTCTACCTAAAATGACAGGAATTTGACTCTTGGGATTGGCAACAGGCTGGGTTTCAAGGACAATAAAGTCAACAGGGAAGACAAAATCACCAACCTTAATGAGTACATCTTCAACTATTCCTTTTGGTACTTTAACAGAACGGTCAGCTAGTTGGAGTGTGACACTTGTCTTTTTCAACTCCCCTAAGCCTAAGGTTTGGTACACAGAAAATGGTAACAGGTTCACACTAGCTCCTAAATCAAGCAAAGATTTTTCAATTAATGTGTCACCTATGATGCATGAAATTGTAGAACAACCGGGGTCCTTATACTTCACAGGGACTTGACATGACAAGATAAAACTAACATGGGCTGTTAGAAAAGCTTTTCTAGGAACATGAGTGGTTCTTTTATGTGTGCACAAATATTTTAGACAGTTAGCATATGAGGGAACTTGTTGAATGACATCTAGAAGAGGAATATTAATTTTAACTTGTTTGAACACTTCTAGAATTTTGTCCAACTGGGCTGACTGCTTGTTTGAATTAAGTCTTTTAGGGAATGGGGCTTTTGGTTTAAAGACTTTTTCAATTGACTCATAAGGTGTGGTTTGATCATCTTTTGACACAAGCTTAGTAGGTGGGCCTACTGACTCAGAGTTTGTGGGCTTTTCAGGTAGGGCTGACTTTGAAGATGGATTGTTAGATTCAACATTTAAATTTTTCTCTTCTTCATTATCAATGCCAGCATGATTATGAAACTAATTTCCAGACCATCAAGAAATTATAGAATTCACATGATTGACTTGGTTGTTTTCATGTGAATTAGCATGATAAGATTTTTGATTAAGGACTGAAAATTTTGGATTGGTCTCGGGTTGACTAGGAAGCTTACCCTTCTCTCTTTCACTAACAATAGTGGCCAATTATCTCATTTGGATCTCTAGGTGAGAAATGGATTTTATTACAGTTTCCACATTCTTCTCTAAGGTGTTCATACTTTTCTCTAAGGTGATAAGTCTCCTCTCACTTTCATTAGAAAAACCTGGTGGATATTGAGGTGCTGGATTTGAATTTTGGTACGGACCAGGATTTGGCTTTTGATAAGGTTGAAAAGATTGATTTAGAGACTGATTGACCTGATTTAAAGAGTTATTCGGGTGGGGTCCTTGGTTCCATGCAAAATTAGGATGATTTCTCCAAAATGGATTATAAGTGGGTGCAAATGGGTCATTCGCAGGTCTTTGAAACATTGAATTGACTTGTTCATATTCTTCGAGTTGAGACATGACTCTAGGACATTCCTCAATCACATGGCTTGGTGAATTACTTAGACACAAAGGTGTTGGTGTTGAGACTTGGTTCACGTGTGATTGTCCCCTAATTTCTAAACCTTCAAGTCTTTTAAGCACACCAGCCAACTTAACTTCGGTAGCAATTGAATTGTCAATTGTATGAACACCCCTAGATGAACTAGGTTTATCTGTCTCTCGGGTGGTTTCCCATTGCATGGTTTTTTCTGCTAAGTTTTCTAAAAACTCCCAAGCATTTTCCTCATCATTATTCAAAAAATCCCCTTTACACATTGACTCTAACATTGTCTTAGTGGGATAGTCTAAACCTTCGTAAGCAATTTGACACAATCTCCATTTCTCAATTCCGTGGTGTGGGCATTGGGATAACAAGTTTTTAAATCTATCAAAATATTTCCAAAATGACTCTTTTTCATGTTGGCAAAATTGATGAATTGCAGTCCGAATTTTAGCAGTTTTATGATTTGGAAAATATTTTTTTAGAAATGTAACAACAAATCCCTCCCAGGTTGATATGGAATTATTTGGTAGGCTATATAACCATTTTTTAGCATTATCTTTTAAAGCAAATGTTATAAATCTTAGCCTAATTGAGTCATCAGACAATTGTTGAATTTTCATTAGGGCACAAACTTCCTCAAATTCCTGAATAAATAAATATGCATCTTCTATCCCTGTGAACCTAGGTAACATATTTATAAAATGTGGCTTAAGTTCAAAATTGTTACCAGTTACCGGTGGTAGACTGATACATGAAGGTTGGGCAGAGCGGGAAGGATAACATCGATCCCTTAAAGAAACAGTTTGTGCGCCCTCCATTTTTCTTAAAGTGAGATCTTTTAAAGTGAAATCCGAAAAATCAAGTGTTCTCACTAATCGGGATGTTTCGTCCCTAATCCACACTTTTTGCATACACTACTTAACAAATAAGCAGATAAGCACAAAAAAAACAAAAAAAAATAATAATAATAAAAGAAAATAAAAATAAATTTACTTCTAAGGTCAACCTAATTAAAATCTAGACAGCTCCTAACTGTTCCAAGTTACACCGCAAGGTCCACCAAATTCGAAATTAATCACACCACTAGCCAGGTAAGTGTAAGAAAGGTGGGAGTCTCTCCGTAGAAACGATGACTAATTGATTAACCACACAATCTTTAGGCGTATACCTTTTGAACCACTTGTCTAGACACCAGTAGTTTGATTAATTTAAAATTCAGACTCCTCTTTGAGTTTCTTGTCCTAATTGAGCTCGAGAGTCCTAGGGGCCAACGTCTACTTGATTTTATTAGGTCATGGTCATGCAAAATACAAATTGGGTTGTTTGTGGGCCAAGAAAGGGTGATAAAATCCCCACCTTATCTTGTTAAGGGTTGTGCCCTTATTGTTAGATTAAAGATGAAAATGCACAAATAATAAAAAAAAATTGTAAACAAATAAAGTGTCCTAAAACTATGTGAATTACAAAAGAATGAGAAATTTTGACGTACCTCAATCCTCCAGCAATCACCACAGTTTATATTTGACAAAAAAAAAATAATAATAAATAAAAATAAAAACCTAATAGGATGTGCTCCATGTGAGTGAATGCATGAATGCGGCAAATAAAAAAAATATTAATAATAATAAAAACTAAACTATTTTTTTTTAAAAATATGGAGATACGAAGTACCGAAGAAAGCGCAGCAACAAAATTTTTATCTTTTCGCTCCTTCGACTAACTTCAATAATCCTGGGAAAAAAATAGAGAGTTAAAGCTAATTCAAATAAATAAAAATTAAGGAATAAATAAAAATTAATTCTAGTCCCCGGCAACGGCGCCAAAAACTTGATGTGATAAAAATATGTACTGCAAGTGCACAGTGTCGAATTGAAGAACTGGCAAGTACAGGTCAAACCCACAGAGACTAGATTAATTTTTTAATATATCCTTAATTAATATTTTAGGCGAATTAGAAATAAATATGGTGGAGAAAATTTATTAACTAAATTATTCAAACTAATAATTAATAATGGAAACTATTAATGAGAAAAGATACCTAGGAATCAGAATCCACCAAATATTAACATAATAAATAATTTTTTATTTCCTAAATCAATTCCCAAATTATTCTCCCTTCCCTTTAAAAATAATGATTCATATAATTAATATGGGCAAACATAAGTTATGAAAAATTCACAGATTAACTATAACTTATCAAAACCTCGCAATCAATATAAAAATCATATGCAATTTATACGGAGGAAAATATGAAGGCGAAAATAATTAGGCATCAATTTTACAACGGAAAGAAAATATTATTATGAAATACTTAGTTTCATCATAATCCTAGGTGTTAGAAATTTAGCTAGCCATGGAATTAAAAACAAAAATAAATAATATTAGTACTACTATTTGCATGAAATAAGAACAATAATTAAAAAGAGATTTTCTATTATATAAATAAAAGAAAGATATAAATACTCCCTGACGGTAGTTTCACATGTGATTGGAATAAGAGAAAAAATAAACTCTAAATATGTTACTCCCTTCTACACTAGTGAAGAACTAAGAAAAAGAAAATAATAAGTGGTGCTTTTCTCTCTAAAACAAGAGGCCTATTTATAGGGAAAATAACTTGAAACCCTAATTGAACTTGGACAATTTTGTCCCCAATCAACTTCTCAAAAAGATCTTCTAGATATACTTTTCTTCTCTTGTTGGGTTTGACTTGCACACCAAGATTGTTCAACCTCTTTCCTACTCCTTGTAGGATTCTTCTTGGATATTCCTTATATGAATAAAAGCATTAAATATCCCTTGATCACCAAGATTTTGACTTTATTGTAACAAATATTAAATCCTACAAAATAAAATAAAATATATTAATTTAATAAACTAATATAATTAAAAGGACAAAATTAGGGATAATTAAATGTATGAATTACGTGTCTATCAACCGCACAGCCGCGTCGACTGCCAGTCATGTGCATTACTTTTATGGTCTTGTGTCATTCTGAGCATGCTATGTCAGTAAGGATATGTATATAAATAACCTTAACATGTGGACTAAGGTTGTTTTGTATATAGTATGCCGTGATAGGGTTGTTTTCATTTTGATATTCAAAGAAGGCTTAAAGATTGGAAAACTAGAAATTGTATGCATGGAGTAATATACCTTCTGACCTTGTGAACATGTATAAATAACTTAGATATGTATGTAAAGAAGTCTAACATGAGGCATATGCTTGCTTCATGTATGATAAGTTGTGATAGCTTGGCGTTAAAGGACTTTTCTAAAGGAAAACTTGAAGTATTGAAAAATAAAGCATAATGATTAATATGTTAAATTCTGATCTTTCTAGCTTATGTAAATAATTTGAGTATGTGTACAAATGAGTATGAAAGCATGATTTAGACGATGTGGACTTATCTTGTATACCTAAATGAGTTTTACTAATGAAGACTTAAAGTTTTGGAACCAAACTTGATAAACTCTATATACGCTTTGAGTTAAGATTTGTGAGCGTGCTTATATGGTTTAACTTGTGTATGTGAGACATCATGATTAGGTGTGTCATGCATGTAAATGTGATTAATATGAATGCCTAGTGAGTTTTATGCATTGTGAAACTAGTTAAGTGTGGTTGAAAGTAAGCATAAATGAAGTAGAACGTCATAACTTGAGATACTTGATTTAACAAATGCAAGCATGTGTAGTAGAGACCTATGAACCACATAGCATGTGTTTAATGATTAAACGTAAGAAAATTATGAATTGAACACTTAAAGTCTTGATTAAATAAGAATAGATGGTAACCTATGTTAATGTTATGATATGAGGTTAAACTTGGTTATCCACATACTAACATATGTGTTTTGCATGATTATTCGTATATGTGCAAGTCGTGTGTACACTAGCTTTTTGTAGAAGCAGCCATGTCTTGGTTTGCACTAGGAGCAATGCGGCCGCGCCACTCCTCAGTACAAATCAAGCGTGGCCGCGTCGCCCTGCAGTGAGGTCTGTGTTTTGTTAATAAATTGAGAACTGATGCAAGCCTATATTGTAACTTTAATCAGTAATACATGTCCAGTATAGTATACATGTGTTAATAAGCATGTTATTGATAGGATCCTGTGATGAATAAGTGTTTACAACTTTAAAGTCAAATTGTGATTTCAACTATGACATAGTGTGTTAGAAACTAATTTTCATGTGATGACATACGTATAAGATTTATGCGACTAGAAGACTAGCAATATATGTTAGCATTGATAAATTTCACTTGTATATGATAGTAAGTTAAGATAGTAGGTGTACATGTTGAACTTGTATAACTAATATGATTATACATGAATAGGATATCATAGTGCATTGGATTGATATTAAGCTTTACTTTGGTAAACTACGCTTGATGCAAGTATCCTAAACCCTTGCATTACTTTATTCGACGAATGTCGTAAACAATCCTTATCTCTTTGAATGCAAGTTATCTTACTTTCTCGTTCGATTGAGCTAGAATGTTAAACTCTTGAGAAAACTATTATTCATGTTGAACTTGGTATTGTTCTTGAATATTGTGAAAGTGTCTATGCCATTTGATTTGGCTAGACTATATGTATGTTCATAAAACTATCCAAACCAATTGACTGGTGCGAAAATCTTGAAAACTGAGTTAAACAAGCCTTATGGTAAGAGGAGTGTTTATTGTTGGAAGCCCCAACACACACATGAATATTATTGTGGTGTTATGCATAACATAGAGTATTATAGACAAATCATCTATCGTACATATTTCTTTTGGGTTATCAGTTTAATATTGATGATTCTAATAGATGTTCAATAGTCCTTAGTGACTGTTCAATATAAATTATTTATCCAGTTGGATACGTTGATAGCCTTTGAATTTATATATATTTGTTGATCTATATTGAATTATCGTTTCATATTCCAAGGATTCGATTCAAGAATTGTTGATATTCGTTATTCATGATATCATTCTGAGATTCTGAACTATTTTAGAGATGATACTTCAATATTTCAAACTTGTGTTATAAAGCTCTTTACCATTGTTGTATATTACTTGCTAGGCAATTTGTGCTCATTCTTGCTTATTTAAAACCTTTCAGTTAAGGCAGAACAGGGAAGTGTCTCTGGGAAGGACAAGGGCAAGGGTAAGGCTACCGACTAGCTTGTTCTTTTATGTTTAAAAGTGTTATGTTCTATTAAGACTGTCTTCAGACTATGTTTAAGCTTAAGTATGATTATGTAATAAGTCTTTATTCGATATCATTATGTAATCCATTAAGTACTGTAGGTTGCGAGACTTGGGAGAATAATTATAATAAATCATTGTATATTATTTTAGACTAGATCTTTCGTTGTGAATGTGTAATTTTAGTTACTATTATATTACCATGAGCACGTGATGAACCAAATTCGAGTGACCAAGTGGCGGTCCAAATTTGGGGGTGTCACAGGTTGGTATCAGAGCTATGGTTATAAACCTTAGGAACGAGAGTCCTTAGATTATAACATAGGAAAACTTAGGAGATAAAGAGGGATGAGACTTATATAGAGTTTTCATAGAAAGAGACTTAGTGTGTTATAGAATATAACTTCATTCTATACAATGAACTTATGTTATTTAACATTCTAATAGAGTTGTTGTTTGTGTTGTCTTGTGTTGGTGATTGTAGGATGACTGACATTGGAGGACCTAGCCAAGTGGTACAAGAGGAGCCGCGTGATATTCACATAGTATATGAGGCACCATTGATAATGGAGCCCATATCAGTAGTGGCCTCTATTGATGATGATGATGATGAGGAGGAGATGGAGCTATTACCCGAGGAGTCTGATCCAGAGGAGGAGCCTATGGAGGAAGAGCGTGAGCCCATGGAGGACTCCGACGAGGCTACTTTCGAGGATCGAATGATGGGGGAGTATGAGGAGCAGATTTTGGAATTGGGATGTAGAGTGGAGGAATTAGAGACTGAGGCTAGGGAAAGGGAGTCCGAGTTCCAAAAACTGAGGGACGAGGACCATCAGAGGCAATTAGTGATGTAGGAGATGGAGGTGAAAATTGCTCACTGTAAGGAGGTAGGGATTCAAATGGGAACTTTGTTTCACCGATCAGTGGCTAGGAATGTTGAGCTGGTAGGGAAGCTAGAAGAGTCTGAGCAGAGGGAGCCTAGTGGGAAGGCTGAGAAGGAAGCACTTCGCACTCAGCTAGAGATGGAGGTGATGGATAGGATCCACTTCGAGGAGAAGTGGGAAGGAGCTAATGATCAGGCTAATAATCCAGAGGATGAAGTGAGGTGTAAGAGAAGGAAGATGAATAAGATGGGCTATGCTCTACACACGACCATGGAGAGGTTGATTGATGGGGTAAATCACTACCCGACAGAGCAGGGACAGACCCGGCATACCATAAGCTGAGACATGGTGGTGCATATTACTCAGAAGGAATACCAGAGCGCCGTGGAGCGTAAGATGTTAGATTGAGTATAGAGGAAGAAGCTTAGTAGTTGTAGTATATTTATTTTTGTGTTGTTTAATCAATTGTTGAAATCTCAGTCTTTTGTGTAAGATGTGAGATAGTAGTAGACCCTAACTTTTGAAAAATGTTAGAGGGGTAGTAAGCTAGTTATGTCCCCATCTTTTGTGATATTAGGGGATATGTGTCATCATTTATAGCAGTATGCTAGAGAGAATAATGTAATTGTAACGATTTGGTATATGAATATAAATGAGCTTAATTCAGAAACGTGTTATAAAGTTATTTTTGTGTTGTTTAATCAATTGTTGAAATCTCAGTCTTTTGTGTAAGATGTGAGATAGTAGTAGACCCTAACTTTTGAAAAATGTTAGAGGGGTAGTAAGCTAGTGATGTCCCCATCTTTTGTGATATTAGGGGATATGTGTTATCATTTATAGCAGTATGCTAGAGAGAATAATGTAATTGTAACGATTTGTGATGTAGATCATAGCACTAAGGCGTAGAATAACTGTACCGGAAGAGTCGGTTAATGATGAAAGAAGACCAGTAGATCCGATGCAAAGGCTTGTAATTTTTTTAGGAGAGGCTCTTAGGGGAAGGAATGAACCAGTGCCACCCGTTCCCCAAGCAGCTCCTGTCATAAACTTTAAAGATTTTAAGAGTGCATGACCACCAGAATTCGTAGGAACTACTGACCCGATAGTTACGCAAAGATGGATCAAGGAGATCGAAAAAACTTTCACTATAGCTCGCGTAGGTGAAGACCAGAAGACAGTATTTGCCACATACATGATGAGAGGCAAAGCAAACTATTGGTGGGAAGCTAATCAACAAAGGGTGGGAGAAGGGACTATAACCTGGGAAAGGTTTAAGACCTTGTTATTCGAGAACTATTTCCCAAAGAGTATGAAGAATAGGATGGAAGTGAAGTTCCTATAGTTAAAACAAGGGGATATGACGATGGTGCAATACGCTACTAAGTTTAACGAACTAGCACGATTTGCGGAACACCAAGTTGGGGATTAAAAAAGAAAGGCGAGATGCTTCGAGCAAGGGCTGAAGCCATGGCTGTATAATAAAGTATCAGTTCTCCAAATTGATCCCTTTGTGACGTTGTTAAAGAAGGCAATCATTGCGGAAGATGGTAGTAAGGCCTTAAGTCTATATCATAAGGAAAAGAAAAACAAGAACACTGGGAGTGAGTATCGTGGAGGAAGCAGCAGCGGAAGGAGTAACTCCGGAAAGAGAAAATGGGAAAACAATAACAACAATAACAACAGAAACAATAATCAAGGTGGAAGTCACCAGGAAAACTTTAAAAAAAGGACTGAATCTTGTAACAAGTGTGGGAGGAGTCATCAGGGGCTGAAAAGGAAAGAGCACGTGTTATAATTGTGACAACCCGAGAATTTAGACAATTTATTAAAATCTTAATTGATTAAATAAAAGTTAAATAATAAGACCTAGATTGGAAATAGAGTTTGGATTTAAAATTTTTATGAAGGACTTATGTGATTGTTTATATTTGTTTATTATATAAACAAATAAAAGAAAACTATTTAACCTAATATTATATATTAGGAATCTGAATTAAATAACTTAATGGTTATAGTAATTGAAGAATTCTAGTATTTAATTTATATACTAGTAAATCAATAAAATGAATAATAATCAATAGATGATTAGTTGATATGATTAATAATAAAAAAAAGAAGAAAGTTAAAACTCAAAATTTAAGTTAGGGAAATTTTTGTTGGAAGCACGGACTGTTCGGTTTGTGTCCGGAACGTCAAGATTAGTCAGAAAAGGCTGTAAATACAAAATGTGTCGCGGTTGACTTTTTGGTCAAAGTCAACAATTGACTTTTTAGGGAAAAAAGTCAAAATCAAAGATAGAAGCGGAATTTGAAGACGCGAACAAGATAATTGAGTCCAAAACGTCAAAATTAGTAAGAATAGACTCTAAACGCCAAATATGTCGGGATTGACTTTTTGGTCAAAGTCAGTAGTTGACTCTTTCGTAAAAAGTCAAACTTAAAATTAGAAAATAAATTTGAAAAAATGGATGTGCCCATGACGTTGGGAGTGTCGAATTTAGTAGGAATCGACTATAAACTCGAAAATTTGAGTTTTCGGGTCTAAAAGTTAAAGACGGGATTAAACACGCAAAACGATGAATTAAAAGCGGGATCCACAAGGGCCAAATCTGCTGGAGATTTTCAACACATGGGTTAGATGACTAACTTCACCAACTCCCCACTCTCTCCATCTAATTTTATCTACTCTCTCTCTTAAATCATAACCAAAGGAAAAAAAATGAGTGAGACATTTCCTCTCATTTTCCTTGACTACCCGATCAAAGAGAGAGAGAGAGAGAATTTCAGCCATGGGTGGAGCATTGAGAGAGAGGTAGCCATGGAAGAAGAAGATGAGCCCTAAAGGTATAAAATCCTAAGCTTTGTTTAATTTCTTTGTTAAATCAAATCTCAAGTTATGATTCTGAACTTTAAAAATCTTAGATCTACATGTTATATGGTGTGTTATGTGCAGATCAAGACATTTTAGGTGTTAAAAGTATGATCCAAAGAAAGAAGAACCAAAACAGTTTTTAACTTAGAAAAAAAAATTGGTGACTTTTGCCCCTAAACAGAAATTTCGGGGTTAGCTAGAATATCCTAAAAATTCTGGGTTTTTGGTATGTTATAGTACACTCAATAAGCTTTCCACAGACTCTAGAACGGACTAAATCCGACTTCGGAGGAGAGAGTTATGACATTTCAAAGTAGTAGTGTCAAAATTGTCCAACAAGTGCAGTGCAGTCCACTTGAACAGAATTTCTGGGCTGATATATTCGGAATCTGGAAAAATATTAGTAGGGAAGAGTTGTAGTCCCGGAAGTTAGCTTCGCGTGGGCTCTAGAATCGCCTAAAAATGTTTTAAAACGAAAACGTTATGACTATTTTAGCGAAAGAGGATAAATCTGGGAAAAAGATGAAAACTGTTGCGAGTAGAATTTTCATTAATAAATTAATATTAATGATATTAAATTTATTTAATTATTAAATTAAATAAATAGAATAAAAATGATTTTATTGATTTAAAAATTATTTTAAACGAGAATAAAATGTTAGAAAATATTTGGAATTATAAAATATTATTTTCAAAATTTTTAGAGAATTCTCATTAATAAATTAATATTAATGATATTAGATTTATTTAATTATTATATTAAATAAATGAATTAAAAATGGTTTTATTGATTTAAAAATTATTTAAAAATGAGAAAAATATTTTAAAAATATTTTAAGTTATAATTAATGATTTTTAATAGTTTGATAATAATTTCATTAATATTTAAATATTAATGGTGATGGTTTAAAAATAATTTTTATTAATCATTTAAGTAGAATATTGATGATTTAAAAATATTTTAAGTTATTAACAATAAATTTAATATTTTGACAAGTATAACATTAATATTTTTATATTATTAAATATTAATGATAATAAGATTATTTGATAATTAAATCATTTAAAAATGATTTAAGTGTTTAAAAAATTATTATAAATTATAATAATTAATTAAATATTATTAAAAGCTTCCGAAAAATATTATAAATGATATTTTGCTTATCTAAAATAATATTGAAGCTTAGAGACCGAGTTTAATTGACAATATAAGTGTTAATTGTCGGATAGGGTGATCAGTACACCGAGATGAGACCAAAGTCCAACTAGACCGAACTAGTTAGACTTGATAAGTGTTTATATAGGTTATAAACACCGATGTGGCTATGTGGTAATGTGTCTAGGAGAAGTATGGACTGTAAATTACAATATTATGTGTTGTGAATTATTATGCTAATTGTAAGACCTATATTGTAATTATAGGTCTTTCAAACGCAGATAAGTATATTGTGTAGCTGTAAACAGCGGAAGAGGCAAGTTTGCTAACTCGATCTTGAGTTAATATTGTTTAAATATTATAGTGGTTAATTATTGCTGATTATACCACATTCAAGAATTTATTGTTGGTTATTCGCAGTTAGTGCATGTTTAATAATTCAAATTGAATTACTGATTCGGAGAATATACATTTGTAGAATAACTGTTGTTGGATATTCATATTCGTGGAGGATAGAATTGACAGTACAGATAATTCCTGTTTATTGTCAAATTATGTTGAGAAATGTCATAGCTAATTATTCTGACTAGATAAACATTTGTTAGAACTTGATAGGTTCGAGAATAGAAGAGAAGAGAATTTAATTATTATTGATAGATCAATGCCAGTTGTATCGGCTAGATCGAAAAAGAAAACTTGATCGGCTTGAGAAGAGAAGAGAAGTGATTAGAAATTAAAATCATTTCATTTCGTTATTAAATCAAATTCTGATTCAAAGACTGAAAAGAACAACTTTTTATATAAAGGGAACATTTTAGGTCGTATATTCGGCCATTGCGCACTGTTAAGTATTATGCATAATATAGGGTATAATAAAGATGATCACTTGTTATACTTATAGAGGGGTATGATTTAATCTTTATGGTTATCTGATACTCCTACGTATGTATCGAAGTAAATCTTTGATAGATACCCGAGAAGAGAAGTTCTAGATCTTGTGGGATCACTCGGCATAAATCTAGAAAATATTCCACTTTGTTATTGCGTAGAATTGATTCTTGTTTATTCAATAGAATATCATAGAAACTTTGAAAGCGTTGTACTATTTCATTATCATATTATTGTGTTGCCTAGAATACGAGAAGACTTGTTATTGATTAATGATTTGTTCAGCTATTTCAAAGTTCTCCAAACTTTGGTGTCATTCTTTCAAAATAGATAGTCTATTATTCTGATACTTATACATTCATTGTATATCTTAATTTGCGAGATAAATTTGTTGCTCACCCTTGCTAAATAAAACTTTTCAGCTAGGGACGAAGTTGCAGAAGATGCTGTGAAGAATAGAGGCAAAATGCTGGAGAAGTTATAATAAACTTATTATTATATTATGTTTGTAAATCCTTTTTGTTTATCTAAAGGGTATGTTTGTAATGTTAAGGTTAGAGAACCTGGGATTAATGTATTAACAATCTCTGTTAATGACTTATGTATTACTATTTCTATATGAATGGGTAGTTAGATGTTATTATATTATGGATCATGAACACCAAACTCGGGGGTCAGGTTACCCGGATTTGGGGGTGTCACAGGAACCAATGATAAACAATCTAAGATATGATTAGATTGAGAAGAAGGGTAAGATACATTAGGAACCATGTATGTTTGTTCATGACCAAATGTGTTACATTATATGATCATGTATTATAGAGACTTTAAACACTCAAAAGGAAGTATAGTATCTGTAGCAGACACTAAAGGCAAGTGTTCTAACCGTTGTCTATGTTCAATCTAGACGAGCTTTGTGATTCATATATTCTTACGCATGAATTGATGTATGATGAAGTCGAAGCCAATTCTTTCAGCTAGACTTAAGATGTTTTGGATTTCTTATAATCTATTGAACTATTGTCAATGTTTTACCAAACTATTTTGGTGTGGTTTTCAAATTAAGACTGAGTATGCTAAACAAATGTTTTGTCATCAAACGACAGGCACGTGAGGTTGCCACAACTTAAACGTACATACATTTAAAGAAAGTAGTGTTGTACAACTTAGAGTACTATAGACTGATCACCTAGACGAGCTCGTAAGTAATGCCGGACTTACGGACTTAGTGCCGGGTTTTCCTTTTCAAAGAAAGTATTGATGAGTGAGTTTTATACCCATGAATTGAATGCATTTGAGCTTAATCTTTTGGATGTTTTTAAGTATTTTGTGTCTATTCATGGATGTTTTACGTTATTTTGTAGGAATTGGGACAAAAGTTACTTGGATCGACGTTTGGGGTTGCTAGATTCGCGTTTTCGGCTTATCATTTACATAGCAACCACTTCGGGAGCCAATTTCAGTATTGCTCCGGACCTTATTTTGGAAAACTCAAAGAATGAAACTTGTAGATCTACGTCTCCTCTTTTCGAAACATCATGAATCATCGAAATCGAAGTTCAGATAAAGAAGTGATGTCCATTTTTCCAAAGGACGTCGGATCGAAAAATTCTCAAAAAAGTCCCAGCGCGGGGGCGCCCATTTCAAGCCTATTCTTAGCGTCGGGGCGTTAGGAGGTAGTGATGCAGCGTCGTGAGCAGCGTTGGGGCACTAGGGAAGGGTCTGGTCAAGCTCGGACGCGTTTTGAGGCGAATTTTGACACTTTTTGAACTCCAAATTGGATTGAGTTTGTACCTAAGCTAAAAATTGGACTTGTAGCCTATAAATACATGATGTAAGGCATAAAATAAAGGGAGATGACATAGATTAGATTAGAGATACACTCCATTAGATTAGAACATAAACCCTAGTTCTTATTTATTTTGGAGATTGAAGCAACTTGGAGACCATTCAAGAACAAGAACAGGAGCTTGAGGAAGACGGAGATTTACTGACAATAGATTTATTCTTCACTCTAATCTTACTTTTATCTTTTAATGTCTATTCAATTGTGGATTCTTAGTTTTAATTCATTAATCATGAACTAATTCTTTTATTAAGACTACAAATTGAACCTTTTATGTCTATGAATTAATTATTTAATTTAGTCTAATTATTTATGTCTAGGTGAATTATTTATCATGTCTTGCATTTTTTGATTAATTATTTGGCCAGTAATTACCGTGTTACTCTAGAAGGATTCGGGAGATGAAATTTAGGGTTAGAATTGGACATGATAACATGTATGCTTGATTATTTGCATGAGACGAATAATTAGGGTCGTGAATTGAATATGAATATCTGTTCACTGCATGTAACAAATTGGGGATTGGAACCTAATGAGTTTAATTTAATTATTTTGCACAAGAATATCGCAGGATTAATTTAATTGAATAAAAGTTAACTGATCACTTGAAAAAGGGCTTTTAACACTTAGAGTTCCTGTTAACAATTCAGGAGGCATAATAATTGGGTTAGTTGGATAATTTGTTTATAGTACATAATTTGGGGATATTGTAGTCTTAATCTTTATTTATTTGAATTCATTCATATAGTCTTAACCTTTATTTAATTGAATTAATTTCTAAAGACATCTAGTTTATTTAGTTAATTTAGTTTTCTTAATTCAAAAATCTTAAATCGATTGTTTAGCTAAAATTGATTTGGTTAAGAGTTAGTACTTGATAATTTTTATTAAATAATTCCTCGTGGGAACGATACTTTTCTTATCACTTTATTACTTGTTGACCGTGTATACTTGCACGTATTCATTGGTTGCAAAATCAATCAACAAGTATGAAATGCTCAAGGTCTTGGACCGAAATTGATGTTTTACTGAATATCATTCATTGTAAAACGTTTTAAGAAAAGAGAAGTGCTATTTTGGATTATTGATAGTACTTCATAACTATTGTTCAGTTATTGAAGATATATTATTTGTATGTTTCAAGCATGTTGTTAAATGGAATTGTCATACTTGCTGAGCTAGTTATGCTCACTCTTGCTTGAACTATATGAATGCAGCTAAGACCAAACGTACTGAAGGATCCGAAAAGGATAAAGGACAGGCTAAGGCGAACCTGTAGATTACTTTTGTAATAGTATAGGTTGTATGTTGATATTATTTGATATTATGAGAAGAACGAATGTAATGGTTATTAAGAACCTGGGGAATGGTAATATTGTTTGGAATATATGTAAGACATATTCGTTCTTTTGAGGCATTTCAATTGAATGTATGTGTGAGCTGTAGCACCATGTAGCACCATATGTCGGGTTGGAAGATACCCAGATTTGGGGGCATCACACACATCGCATTTTGCACTTCGCACTTCGCTTTTCACATTTGGCCAATCGTACTTTGCAACTCGCACATTGCATTTCATTTATCATAAATCGCACTTCAAAATCGCTTTCCTTTACCGATCATTGCTGATGCCTATGCTGGTATTGACTCCAACAGTTTGGCTTTTTGTCGGTGTTGTCGATGCTTGTTTGATGAAGATAAGTTGAGATTTTTTCTACATCTCTACTGGGGATGACGTTCTAAAATCACCTGACCTTCCTGATGCATACGCTGGTAGTTTGCAACGGTACCTACCCTGCTGATAGTTTGACAACGGATCCTACCTTGCTGGTAGTTAACTACGCTGACATTCCCAAACTATTTCAGTTCCCACTCAAACGGTGGTATCCCTGAACTGTCTTGATGTTACACTGAATTGATGCTAATGGTTTTGAATACCGGTTCTTTCGATATCTTTGCTGAAGTAATATTCAAAGGTTTGCTTCACTAGACTCTGCCTGATGTTATGCTGGATTGATGACAACCAACTGATGTCTACGATGAAATTTTTCTCTAATCTAGGTATTTAACTTGAATGCATATTTAAATCTACTGGAGATGCATGCTAAACCTTGATAGAGATGTATGCTGATGTAGCGCATTTGCACATGTGCAGATCATGCATGATATGATAATCTAGATTTATCCTTTGGAGCCTATTATCCTAGGTTGATGCATATTTTAAATTGTCTGGAGTAGAATTTTGCCTCACCCTAGTTGAGGTGATTTGGAGTTTCCTTTCGATGTTGGGTGCTTGTGCCCCATTTCCTTGAGAGTTTGATTCGCAACCCGACTGAACTGATGACCTAAATGTCATTGACATCCCTGGAGGGTATAACCCGTTCTTTAGCTACCCAGATTTGAACTTCGGTGTAGAGGCCTCGACTTGTGAGGACTCGACACCGGTTGACACATTTGATGATGAGGATTTCATTCGCTAGACCTTTTGTCATTGGGCTTTTGCTTTTGAGTTAAAGACTTTCTTAAGAGTTTTCCCCTTCTTTTGTAGGGGCAAGCTTATGTCGCCATGATTTCTTTCAGGAGTTCTCCCCTTTCTTTTGATGAGAGGCTTGATTCCGCCTTAAACTCCTTCCCTTTCCCAGAATCGAAAAATGCCCCAATTCTTTCGCATGTTGTTGTCGGGCATTCATATGAGAAACTCTCTTTGTTGACCAAATCGCGAGTGAGTAATATCCTCACATATGGATTATTCATTCTGAGAACAGTATGATTGGAAAAGACCAAATGATCATACCGAATCGCCAGTAAGATGATGTGAGGGAAGCTCTGATGATGATGTACCATGCTGATGGTGCCGCCTGGTGCATTTTCCTCTTTAGGATGGTTGATAAATGCCCCAATGTTGAGTTGTCTCTATTTTCGAGATTGCCCCAATCTTGTTGTAAGGGTCCCAATATCGGTTTGTTGCCAATTTTGAAATTGGCCCAGACTTGCTTGTTATTTAGGATAGTTGCTTTGACAGATGGGCTAATAAGATGCCGAGATCGCAAGAGGCTTTTACCTCTATACTATATGGTGAACAGGTAGTGGACTTAGGCTTTGATGCCCTCAATAATTGTTCCTGACTTATTTGTGCAATCAGCCTTGATGATTTTCTTCTGATTTAATGAAGGCTAGTGATTGAGGGTGTCAGCTCTTTAAAGGTCCTTGCTGATGATCATGCTTGATATTTCGCTGTGTTGTTGTTACAACTTTAATGATTGATGTCGAGAGGCCATCGGACTACACTAAATTGGTCCCAAAGATCTCAGCTTGGTTGGTGATAACTTCACCCAAGTTTGATTTGATCTGCAAGGTTTGATTTGTTGTCTTGATCTGGGGGAACAGGTTGTCAAGTATGAGATAGAATTTGCCATGACGGTTGCCCATGTATTGCTGGAGGTCAAAAGAGATCAAGTCTTCTCGTACTTCAGGAGCAATGAGTTGCTGACGAGTTGCATCTTATGATGATGGTCATTTCATCCCTATTGCTGGTTGTCTTGGGATTAAGGTTTGGATATTTCTTTTGAGGGTCTGACCGCACCGCTGATGGCTGCCTACGTACTCATGTGTGTGTGGGAGATCAGGTCTACGTCGTTCCTGCTTGATAAGATATATGATTTGAGAAGTGTTTGTTTGGGGTCTTTGGGTTTTTGTTTAGTTTGACCGCACCATAAAGGGCTACCTACGTACTCCCATTGATGAGGGGAGATTAGGTCTTTTGTAGTTCAGTCCCTTGACTAAGACCTAATTGGCTTGTTTTTTTTTTTGATTTTGATTTTTTTCTTTTTTTTCTTTTTTTGTTTTTGTTTTTTTTATTTATATGCATGGAAAATAAAAGGCATACTGTGAAGAAAGTGATACCGTCCCAACATCTCCTGGAACTCACAACTTTATCCTCTGGATCTACATCTTCTTGGTTAGCTAAGGCCTGATAGTCCAATCGTCAGTGGTTATGTTGCCTTCAAGGCCTGCGATACAGGTTACCTGTTGGTTCTAAATATCTTCACTTATGGCCATAACTTGATCACTTCCTGATTCAGTACATTCCTCAGGGACGCTTGAATTGGACCCACCGCAAAAAGTTATGAACCCCCAATTCTTTGATGGGTTTGTTTCCCCAACAAGCTCACCATCTTTTCCTACATCTGTTCCTTCACCTTTTTCTTGGGCTTGAGAGGATTCGACCATGAAATCTCCCTCGAACAGTTATTGCATTCCCTGCAAGGAACTTTCCTTTTTAGTTTTTTCTTCTTCGGAAAGGATTAGTATTTCCTCCTTATCATCCAAGGTGATAAAATCAGGAACATGGTTACTATCTTTGGACCGCAGGATGTTTGATGTTGGCGGAGGAATCTCCTTTGATTCCCTTATTTTCTTTGCCATTCCTTGCATTAGAATCAGTCCACCTTGTGTTCTGCCAGGATTGGTGCTCATAGCCTTCACCTCCTTTGAACTGTCTGTCTCGAGTGGACATCTTAAGCTTTTTATTTCCTTTTCACCTTTTCTAGTCATGAGGAATTCTATCTTCTGCTCTTCATTTTCAGTGAGATCCTGGATTTTATGTCGCAAAGATCAGCATTCCTTAGTCGCATGTCCAGGTGAGTCAAAATGGTAGAGACATATCTTGGTGGAATCATAACTCTTCATCTTGGGATTTATAGGAGGCAACAACTCAGTAATCCTTCCTTCGCTTATCAGAAAGTGTAGAATTTCTTCTACACTTTGGACCACAGGATGTTTGATGTTGGCGGAGGAATCTCCTTTGGGGATCCCCTTGTCTTCTCTGCCATTCCTTGCATTAAAATCAGTCCACCTTGTGTTCTGCCAGGATTGGTGCTCATAGCCTTCACCTCCTTTGAACTGTCTGTCTCGAGTGGACATCTTAAGCTTTTTATTTCCTTTTCACCTTTTCTAGTCATGAGGAATTCTATCTTCAGCTCTTCATTTTCAATGAGATCCTGGATTTTATGTCGTAAAGACCAGCATTCCTCAGTCGCATATCCAGGTGAGTCAAAAATGGTAGAGACATATCTTGGTGGAATCATAACTCTTTATCGTGGGATTTATAGGAGGCAACAACTCAATAATCCTTCCTTCGCTTATCAGAAAGTGTAGCATTTCTTCATTTAATTTACTTAGAGGGGTGAATTTTTGCCTTCTTGTGGAGGTTGTTTGATATTTCTTCTTTGAGAATTCGCATTCCCCAGAGCGATTTTTCCATTGGTGAGATCTTCTAGTAATTTTGTCACCCCCCTTTTCTTTCCCTTTCAGCCTGCTTAGATCTTCTTCATTTAGCTGGCTCATCCTAAAGAGATATAGGCTTACATTATGGTTACCCTCTTTTTTCTCTTAACTTTCTGATAGTTGAGTGAAAAACTGCCTTGTATCCTGATGTTGGCGCATTATCAGCTTAGCTAGCAGATTCACTTGATTCTGGATAGTCTCTAATTTTTGCACTATTGTCATACCTTCCTAGTTTTCCCACTGTAACACCCCAACTTCTTATAAATAAAATTGAATTTCCTCTAATTATTATTTTGAATAATAAGGTGTTAATTTGATATAATTCTTTGGTTATGCGTGAAATGTGCAAATTTTGCAAAATAAGCAAGTAGTTATAAAATATTCATTATTGTCGGGAAATATTCGTTTGGTCGTAGAGTATTCTTGTTGTCGGGGAATATTCGTACGACAGCGCAGCAATTTGTGGGCCCTATAATGAAAAGCGGTCGGATGAAGAAAACGACAAGTATGAGTTTTTATAAATAACAGCGTAATTGTTAGCGTTAACACTGTTGGAATACCCGGTGGTTTAAGTACAGTAATACGCGTGGTTGCACAGTAGCACACAGTATTGCACAGTATTGCACAATATTTTTAGATTATTGATTCTTACGTTAGAAGGCACTACTCAATAATTGCTACAGTAATTAATGTTCAATATTTTATTTTATTGATTCAATAATTGTTACGTTGATATTTTATATTATTGTTAATTCAATAATTGTCACTGCACAATATTTTCTATTATCAGATCAATAATTCATATTATTTAAATAATATTATTAAATAGTATTATTGACAATGTCTAAGGAAGTTCTGTCTAGAAAAGGGGTTTGGTCACCTAATTGCGCGCCAGTAAAGAGAAATCCTTATCGGAAAGCACCATCTTTCCTGGGAACGACCTGATTGTCATTATTGTGATTCTGTAATATTATTCTTGAATAATTAATTATTGATTTATATGATAAGGAAATATTTATTTTATGTGGATATTAATGAAGGAATTAATGTTGTGGTGTTTTATCAGTATTTTATCAGAATTGAGGTATTAAAAATCATCTGTATGTGGATTTCGGTCATTTTCTGTTTGGAATTTAAAAAAAAAATTTCTACAAAGTTGTAGAGAATTAAATTTCCTATAGAATAGACATAAAATTCATATTTTTCTGATAAAAGGGCTATTTATTATGAATTATTCAAGTTTCTAAATATTGTTTAAATTTAAAACATTTTTGGAAATTTTCTAGAATGGGTTGGCCGCACTCTTGTCATTGTGGGTGTTTTGAGAATTGTTTTTCAATGGTGGTGTGCATGAATAGCTGCAGGTAAAGCCATAAGGTAGCAGGTTAAGTTTGTTTTGACATTCTAGTATTTTTCTATAAATAGGGTGCTTATGTTAGAATTGAAAATCACACCAGAATCAGAAGTTTTCTCTCTCTATAATATTGAGCGTATTTTTGAGAGTATTTAGACACTTTGAGAGTTGCTATTCACTGCAAATTTCCTTCAACATTATATCCGATATTCCAGTCAGAAGCACTATTCTTTTGAGGTAAGGGATGTTATTTTTTTCGTAAATGATGTTATTTCTTTCAATATCATTATACCAAAATATTGGTATGAATTTTATTTTGAAATTGTTACCTTTTGTGTCGGGGTTACTATGCAAGTATACGACACTATTCACGAATACGGCACTATTCACAAAAAAATTAAATTTTCTTTTCTTTGTCCAAGTTGTCTATTATGGTTACTATCTTTGATTGTATCCATGTTTTGATCTTCATTCTTGAATTTTGCTCCACAATTGATTATTATGGAGTATTTTTGAACTTGGATAAATTGAAGTACGAGTTCCTAATCTTTGTCCTTTTATCTCATTTGATTCGTTTTCTTTAAGAAATTATTCATCATCCTTAGTCCTAAATAATTATATAACTGAATATCTTTGGCTTGTAATGCAAAAATGAATGATTATCTGATGAATATCTTTGGCCCGTAGTGCAAAGATGGACAGATGTTGAGATGAACATGACCAACTGGTGATACAAATGAATATCTTTGGCCCGTAGTGCAAAGATGAATATTTGGTTCAAGATGTATATTGATTGATGTTATAGGGATAAAATATTGATGATAGACCTTTAAATCATAGAAGATAGTAGATTTCATTCTCTACTTAACTCTTCTAATGAATTGTTATTTCTGATGTGAATATTGATGTAAAACTGGTTGTCCATTATATTTTATCTGATGTATTGAAGGCTAACGATAATTTGTTCTACATTATCTTAGTCATAACATTCTTTACTGGGCTAGTTGAGCTCACCCTTTTCTTTTTTTCCATTTTTCTTCTCAGGAGGCGAGAATATAGCGGGAACTAGTCGGGGGTGTAGAGTGATGGGTCCAAACAGTTATTTTTGCAGTTCTCACTATTTTGTAAAATAGTTTATCAATAATTGTAATGAGGACTTATTTGAGTTTGGATATTGTCTAGAAGATAATATTTATATTTAAAGTCACATCTTATGTGTTGTCGTATTTTGCACGACAATTGTAACAATGAAGTTGTAGTTATTTTCTGTACCATGTATTTGGTGACTCAGAATGGGTTATGTGGACCTATTTTGGGGGCGTCACAGTGGGTATTAGAGCTTAGGAATATGGTCTCTAGCGGAGATCGGGGAATAGAACTAGGAGGGGAGAGACAAGTAAATCCTTCGCTTGTGTGTCCTACCTAAGCTTATTTGGTATTTAATTGGTCGGTCAGAATATTGGGATAATATGTGGTATGTCAATTTCTTTAATTAACCCTTGTTTTATGACAATATTTGAGAATGACAGCTGAAAATGTTAACAATGGAGTGAATGAGACCGTTGAGACACCTCTAATCACCAACCTGGATAATGTGATGCCAGGCGAAGAAGAAATTAGAGATATCCATAGGGTGAGTGAAGAATTAATAGTTGCACCCGAGCTAATAGCAGAGGTAGCAGTTGAGAGTGTGGAAGAAGAGGAACCCGAGGAAGATTTATTAGGAGAACTTTATGATCGAAATGTAGAATTGTAAAATCGTATTCATGAGTTAGAAGAGAAGGCTGAAGAACGGCAGGCGGTCGTGGAGCAAAAGAATGCAACAATTCATGCTTGTGTTACTCGATATTTGATGCTTGAACAGAAGCACTTTTTGGCAGAGTATAAGATGATAAAGTTGGAATCTGTGAATTCAAATGTCAAGGATCAAATGAAAGAAGAAACAACTGAACGAGTGAGAATGAAGGATGCATGGGTAAAAGTCGCACAACGCATTGATATTGTGGGAAGAGAAGTCCGATCCAAGAAGGCTAAAATAGATGATATGTATTTCTCTTTTTGGACAGCAATTGGAAGAACCCAACATCGAATTTGAATTACCCTATACATTGGTCAACCCCAATTCGATATGGATCGAAGATTAATGATTCATATCATGGAACAGGAGTACGATGAAGCAGTTGAGGGTGGAATATGCCCTATAGCGAAAGTCAATTCTAGCGATAATGATGACACCAAAGGCTGTCCCAGACAAGTCAAAATCGGTGGTTCAAGTGAGAGCACTTTTCGTAACTTCCCAAAAAGCGAGGAACCGAACGAAATTATCACCGGTAAGCTAAACATAAACTCTTGCGAAGTTTATACCTTATTAGATACCGATTCTACCCATTCTTTTATTTCTCCTGTGTGTGCTCAACGTTTGAACTTGACCCCTAAGAAATTAGAATTTGACTTATCTGTTGAAACTCTGTTCGGAGAAACTTTTGTTACATCCATGCTTTATAAATCTTGTTTGATTCAAGTTGGTACCATCAATTTACCTGTCGATCATATTTCTTTGAAAATACTTACATTTGATGTAATTTTAGGGATTGATTGGTTAACCACTCATCATGCCAAATTTGATTATTTTCGTAAGGTTGTTAGTTTTCATATTCCTAACCAACCTGTTATGCGAATTCAAGCAATCAAACCACTAAAGTCAATCACTGTCATATCAAGCCATAAAGCTATTTGTTTATTGAAAAATAGATGTCAAGCTTTCTTAGCCCATGTCATGGACTTGAACAAAAATATGTCAGATTTGAATAATATTTCTGTTGTTAGTGAATTTCCTGATGTATTTCCTGAAGAACTTCCCGGTCTACCCCCCATAACGTGAAGTTGAATTCTTTATTGACCTTAAATTTGGTACAAAACCCATTTCTAAAATCCCATATCGAATGACTCCTATTAAACTTCAGGAGTTAATGGTTAAACTACAGGAGTTGTTAGACATCGGTTTCATTCGTCCTAGTATATCTCCTTGGGGTGCTCTTGTTTTATTCGTAAAGAAGAAAGACGAGAGTATGCGACTATATATTGACTATCGGGAATTGAACCATGTCACCATCAAGAATAGATATCCGCTACCTCACATTGATGACCTATTCGACCAGTTGCAAGGAGCACAATTCTTTTTAACGATCGATCTTCGTTCTGGATATCATCAGCTGAAGATTAAAAACTGAGGATATTCTGAAGATTGTCTTTAGAGCTCGGTACGAGCATTATGAATTCTTAGTCATGTCTTTTAGATTGACTAATGCTTATGCTACTTTCATGGATATGATAAACCGTGTGTTCAAGAAATATTTGGATCAGTTCGTTGTTGTCTTTATTGATGACATCCTCATCTATTCCAAAAGCCGTGAAGATCATCAGCACCATTTGAAGCTGGTACTTCAAAGGTTTCGTGATAACAAGCTTTATGCCAAGCTGAAGAAATGCGAGTTCTGGCTTGAGGAAGTAGCATTCCTTGGGCACGTGGTGTCAAAACATGGAGTATCTATTGACCCGACAAAGATTGAAGCAATACAAATTGGAAGCAACCGAAGTCGGTGATCAAAATACGTAGCTTTCTGGGCTTAGCTGGTTATTATCGGAGATTCGTGGAAGGATTTTCTTGAATCGCTACTCCGTTAACTTAGTTGACTCGGAAAGATATAAAATTTGTATGGAGTGAGGAATGCGAGAAGAGTTTCCAAGTGCTCAAGAGGAGACTCATTTCGGCACCTGTTCTGACAATACCATCTGGTTTGGATGGATTTATTATCTACAACGATGCTTCGGGTAAAGGGTTAGGATGTGTTCTCATGCAACATAGGAAAGTTATAGCCTATGCCTCTCGATAACTCAAAGAATATGAGAGGAATTATCCTACTCATGATCTGGAGTTGGCAACAGTCGTTTTTGCGTTGAAGATTTGGAGACACTACCTGTATGGGGGAGAAAGTGGAGATTTATATGGATTATAAGAGCCTTAAATATTTCTTCACCCAAAAGGAACTCAACAAGCGGTAACAACGTTGGCTCGAGCTGTTGAAAGATTACAATCATTCCATCCAATACCATCCTGAAAAAGCAAACGTGGTAGCTGACGCATTTAGTAGAAGATCGTATGCAGGTATGAGTGCAATGTTGTTAACGCAAAGACCCATTTCATACGACTTACAAAGGATGGAGATAGAGTTAAAGGCTCCAAGTACCCACGTGATGATATCAAACATACGAGTAGAACCGACTTTAATCGATAAAGTTAAAGCTGCTCAAGCCACAGACCCATAGATGATACATATGAAGAAGAAAGTATAAGAAGGTGTTATTTCAGAAGCAAGAATAGATGAAGAAGGAATACTTAGAGTCAACTCCAGACTTTACATTCCTAATGATTCTGACTTGAAGCATAGAATCATGATGGAGGCGCACATCACAGCATTTACAATCCATCCTGGGAGTACCAAATTGTATCATGATCTTCAACATACATTTTGGTGGAGCAATATTAAGAGAGAGATCGCGGAGTTTATCTCGAGGTGTTTAACTTGTCAACGTGTAAAGGCGGAGCCTCAAGTGCCAAAGGGTCCATTGCAACCACTTGAGACTCTGAAATGGAAGTGAGAACACATTACCATGGATTTCGTTACGGGTCTTCCCAAGGTTCCTCAAAGCATAGATGCGATTTGGGTTATTGTTTATAGATTAACCAAGTCTACTCATTTCTTGCCGATACAGGAGACTTATTCCCTTGAACGTCTTGCTCGTATGTACGTGAATGAGATTGTGAGATTGCATGGCATGCCAGTATCCATAGTTTTGGATTGTGACCCAAGATTCACTTCACGATTTTGGGTTAGTTTGCAGAAAGCTATTGGCACAGATTTATGATTCAGTTCGGCATACCATCCTCAAACAGACAGATAATCGGAAAGGACTATTCAAACTCTTGAAGATCTATAAAGACTTTGTGTCCTAAATTTCAAAGGAAGTTGGGATAAGTACCTACCATTGGTGGAATTCTCCTACAATAATAATTATCAGGAAAGTATAGGCATGGCTCCATGTGAGATGTTGTATGGACGAAAGCGTCGTTCTCCAGTATGTTGGGACGAGGTGGGTGAAGCAATGTTGTTGGGACTAAAATTGGTACGCATAACTACAGAAAACATCCAAATGATCCGACAACATATACAAGCGGCATAAGATCGATAAAAGAATTATGCGGATCTTCATCGAAAGGATGTGGAATTTAATATTGGGGATCATGTATTGTTATGTGTTGCTCCATGGAAGGGAGTTACAAGATTCGAAAAGAGAGGAAAGCTCAATCCACGATTTGTTGGTTCATTTGAGATTCTTGACCGAGTAGGAAATGTGGCCTATAAACTCGCATTACCTCCAAGCATGTCTCGTGTTCATAATGTTTTTTCACATATCTGTACTTTGTAAATATGTGAAAGACCCAAACCACATTATTGAGTTAGAACTAGACGAGATAGCTGAAGATTTAACATACGAGGAGGTACCTGTCAATAACTTGGATAGGAAGGAGCATGTTCTACGCACAAAGGTTATACCACAAGTCAAGGTTTTGTGAAGCAACCATGCTATTGAGGAAATGACCTGGGAGTTGGAATCGAAAATGAAAGTTAGGTACCCTCGCCTTTTCGAAACATCAGGTACGTACGTCAATTTCAAGGATGAAATTTCATAAGGAGGAGAGGTTGTAAGACCCCAACTTTTTATAAATAAAATTAAATTTTCTCTAATTATTATTTTGAATAATAAGGTGTTAATTTGATATAATTCATTGGTTATGGGTGAAATGTGCAAATTTAGCAAAATAAGCAAGTGGTTATAAAATATTCATTATTGTCGGGGAATAATCGTTTGGTCGTGGAATATTCTTGTTATCGGGGAATATTCGTACGACGGCGCAACCATTTGTCGGCGCCATAACGTAAAACGGTCAGATGAAGAAAATGACAAGTATGCGTTTTTTATAAATAACGGTGTAATTATTATCGTTAACACTATTGGAATACCCGGTGGTTAAAGTACAGTAATACGCGTGGTTGCACAATAGCACATGGTATTACTCAATATTATTGGATTATTGATTCTTACGTAAGAAGGCACTACTCAATAATTGCTACAGTAATTACTGTTCAATATTTTATTTTATTGATTCAATAATTGCTACGTTGATATTTTATATTATTGTTAATTCAATAATTGTCACTGCACAATATTTTCCATTATCAGATCAATAATTCATATTATTTGAATAATATTATTAGATAGCATTATTGGCAATGTCTAAGGAAGTTCTATCTAGAAAAGGGGTTTGGTCACCTAATTGCGCGCCAGTAAGGAGAGATCCTTATCGAAAAACCCCTCTTTCCTGGGAACGACCTGGTTGTCATTATTGTGATTCTGTAATATTATTTTTGAATAATTAATTATTGATTTAAATGATAAGAAAATATTTATTTTATGTGGATATTAATGAAGGAATTAATGCTGTGGTGTTTTATCAGTATTTTGTCAAAATTGAGGTATTAAAAATCATCCATATGTGGATTTCAGTCATTTTCTGTTTAGAATTTCGAAAAACTTTCTCCTATAAAGTTGTAGAGAATTAAATTTCCTATGAAATGGATATAAAATTCATATTTTTCTGATAAAAAGAGATATTTATTATGAATTATTGAAGAGTCTGAATATTGTTTAAATTTAAAATATTTTTGAAAATTTTCTAGAATGGGTGGGCCCCACTCTTGTCCTTGTTGGTGTGCTAAGAATTTTTTTTCAATGGTGGTGTGTGTGAATAGCAGCAGGTAAAGCCATCAGGTAACATGTTAAGTTTACTTTGGTGTTATAGCATTTTCCTATAAATAAGGTGCTTAGGTTAGAATTGAAAATCACACCAGAATCAGAAGTTTTCTCTCTCTATAATATCGAGTGTATTTTTGAGAGTATTTAGATACTTTGAGAGTTGCTATTCAGTATAAATTTTCTTCAACATTATATCTGATATTCTACTCAGAAGTACTGTTCTTTTGAGGTAAGGGATGTTATTTTTTTCGTAAATAATGTTATTTCTTTCAATATCATTATACCAAAATAATTATATGAATTTTATTATAAAATTGTTACCTTTTGTGTCGGGGTTACTATGCACGTATACGATACTATTCACGAATACGGTACTATTCACAGAAAAATTAAATTTTTTTTTCTTTGTCCAAGTTATCTATTACGGTTACTATCCTTGATTGTATCCATGTTTTGATCTTCATTCTTGAATTTTGCTCCATAATTGATTATTATGGAGTATTTTTGAACTTGGATAAACCGAAGTACGAATCCCTAATCTTTGTCCTTTTATCTCACTTGATTCGTTTTCTTTAAGATATTTTTCACCATCCTCAATCCTAAATGATGATATAACTGAATATCTTTAGCCTGTAGTGCAAAGATGAATGATTACCTGATGAATATCTTTGGCCCATAGTGCAAAGATGGACAGGTGTTGAGATGAACATGACCAACTGGTGATACAAATGAATATCTTTGGCCCATAGTGCAAAGATGAATATTTGGCTCAAGATGTATATTGATTGATGTTACAAGGATAAAATATTGATGATAGACCTTTAAATCATAGAAGATAGTAGATTTCATTCTCTATTTAACTCTTCTAATGAATTTTTATTTCCGCTGCGAATATTGATGTAAAACTGGTTGTCCATTATAGTTTATCTGATGTATTGAAGGCTAACGATAATTTATTCGACATTATCTTAGTCATAATATTCTTTACTAGGCTAGTTGAGCTCACCCTTTTCCTTTTTTCTATTTTTCTTCTCAGGAGGCGAGAATATAGCGGGAACTAGTCGGGGTGTGGAGTGATGGGTCCAGACAGTTATTTTAGCAGTCCTCACTATTTTGTAAAATATTGTATCAATAATTGTAATGAGGACTTATTTGAGTTTGGACATTGTCTATAAGACAATATTTGTATTTAAACTCACAGCTTATGTATTGTCGTATTTTGCATGACAATTGTAATAATAAAGTTGTAGTTATTTTTTTACCATATATTTGGTAACTTAGAATGGGTTGTGTGGACCTATTTTAGGGGCATCACACCCACTCTAGGACATTTTTTCTGTGCCTTTGGGGGTATTCCTCCATCCTTCGTATGTACTTACAATTTGGATACATTTCAGCGCTTCTTGACCCGATCATCTTTACTCCCTCCGTATCACGCTGCAATGGAAGGTTGGTATTGACATTTTGTTGGTCAGGTTATTGGACTACAATACTGCCACTTTCGAAAAGATTTTGAATTTTATGCTTTAAGGACCAACAATCTTGTGTATTGTGTCCTGGAGACCCTTAGTGGTAAGCACATATTTGGCTTGGATTGTACCTTTTGCTCCCTGGATCCAGAGGTGGAGCCAGTTCGATAATTTTCTTGTGATCCATTAATATCGCCAATACATTTTCAAGGGAATTGCCTAGTGGAGTGAACACCCGATTTTTCGTTCTTTCAAATTTCCTTTTTCTGTCCTGGCATTTGTTGAATGCAACTTATTGTTGAAATGGCAGATTGTCTTGCTTTTTCCAAATGGGGTGACTGTAGGTGGGTCTCCTAGCTTGCCCTTGTGAAACGAGGGATACATCTTCATTGCCTTTATCAGGTACCCTCTTGAAATCGCTCGCATACTTGCCAGTTTGTATATGCTTGGTGACCGCTTCCAAGGTAGTGAAGTCTTTAATTTTGCCTGCCTTCAGGCCCATCTCTGCCATTTTTTCGTGTTTAATCATTTCTGAGAATGACTTTCCTATGCCTGCTAGGATTCTCTCATAGTAAGGCGCCTCTTGAATGTCTACAAAAGTCATCACCATTTTAGTTTATGTCATTGATGGAATGACTTGCGCTGCCAGACGTCTCCACCTTTGGGCATATTCTCGGAAAGACTCAATACTTTAATTTTTGACTTTAGTCACTTGGTATCGATCCGGTGCCATTTGTGACTGAAAACTGTATTGATTTAGAAAGGCACGGGCCAATTCTTCCCAGTTGTAGATTTTGGCATTGTTAAGTTGGGCATACCAGGCTTTAGCCTCTCCAGTGAGACTCTTTTGAGAAAGCTGCATTCTAAGGCTTTCTTCTTCAGCATAAGACCCAAGTTTGCCAATATATACTTTTAGGTGCGTATAGGGATCACTTGCCCCATTGTACTTTTCAAGCTCTGGGATTTTGAATTTGTCAAGATATCGAGCCCCTGGGAATATACAGAGATCTGAATAGGTGACACTTCCATAGTTTCCAGTCCCTTTGATAAACCAGATGGTTTACTCCATTTTTTGGACTTTCTTTCTTATATCCCTAGTTTCTCGATCATCCCTGAGTTTTGTGATTTCAGGAGTTTTGTTGGTTCCTTTATTGGAATGAGGTTCAGGAATCTGGGTTTCCATCTTTTTGCCAATACCCTGACTGCTCCCTGGTGTGAATGACTCTGATTGAGTAGGCATTGTCTGGCCCCGAGTGTTTTTACTTTGTTCTTTTATAAAGACATCTAATTCTGCTATCTGATTCCTTAATCCTTCGAACTCCTCTCGAGAGACAGGAGTAGGATCAGGTGGGGCACTTGTAGCCATGTCTAACTGTGGGCTTAATGCCTTTTTGGACTTTGAACGAGAAACATGACCAATTGCTTCCCTATAAAAAGGCTTATGTAGTTTAGTCTTAGGAAAATGTGGAAATGTTACACGCTATGTAATGTGTCCGTTTTTAGGAGTATTATCCTGCAAAATGGATGTCAATTATGCATGTTCACATAGTCCTTTATATTTTCAATTACATTGAGATTGACATGGAAATAAAATTATAGGTAATTAAAATTACAAGTAATTAAAATGGGAAGGTATGAAGAGACTTCCCTTCACGTTTGGTTTATCAGAGGCTGACCTATCTTAGGCTACACTCAAGGCTTTTTGGCATAAAGGTTCCCAGATCATCACAATTTACTTGATGGGAAGTTAATCCAATTTTTCAACTGGAGCGAATCTGGGTGGTGCCTTTCCTAAGCCTCATTGGAATTAGTCTCCCTACGAGTCCAGTAATCAAACACTGACAAGATAGCCTCATGGTGGACGGACCACACAACATACATTCACTAAGTGCAGTAAGTAAATGATGACATGTGCGAAGCACTAATATCACAGGCAGATATAGTGCGAAGCACTAAGTGCAGTAAGTAAATGCATTAGTACATAGTCATTCAAATGTAAATGCAACATCCACACACAAGTAGATAACGGTTTTGAAAAGTTTTGAATAGCGGCTTAAGCCCTCTTACTGGAGTTCCCAGCAGAGTTGCCACCTGTCGACGTCGAGATTTTTATTTATCCCTTTCCATTCTTGTCTTTTGGTGTTCTCATATTAGGTTAGATTTGTTTGAAAAAATAAGTTGTGAAAAGGTCCGACATGTATATGTCGATGATTGGACTATAAGAGTCGCCAGTTGGTATTTTAAAATGGTTGCACTAACTCAACCGAGAAAAGGTATGCACAAAGACCTAGTGATGTAACACTGTATAACTGGTCTGTGAAACCGAGATTCTTTAGGGTCCGGGGGCTTGATTAAGCGGAGGGAAGGTGTTAGGCACCCTCCGACTTCTGTGGTAACACGGTTACCGTCACTTTTCAATTTAAAATTTTATCTGAATGTGTGTGTGTAGGTCAATGTGCAGTTGTCTGGAAGTAGTGCTATGCCTCGTTTGTACCTATATGTATAAAAGTTCAATTTTAACGAGATATGTCAATGATGTTTTATAAAACAGTTTTTTAAACCCTTGTGCTCAATAGTAATTGAGGCATTTGATACTTCCATTTTATCATGTATTCGACTTGATTGCTTTTATTATTTTTGAGATGCGAGGCATCTTAGAGAAAATAGGATACATAGCAGTGCCTAATAGGATACATAGCAAAACACAAGCTCACAAGTGTTTGGAAAAAGAAAGCACTCAGTTTAAAGTATGTACAGAGCAAAATGGGCAGGGCTTTCTCGCCTTTTCTCTCCTTAAAATGGCCACCCCAAGCCCTCTATTTATAGAGGGGGGGAGCCGCAGGTCTACCTGCAGCAGCCACGGTCTATCTGTGGCTGCCCGGGGTGCCCCGGGCTCTGCAGGTCCCGCCGTCTCGAAGTACATGCACTCGGACAACGCGTTGTTCGCTCGAACCTTCATAACTTTTATTTCGGGAGTCTGATGGAAGCGTGTCATACCATTTCAGAAAGCACTTTTTGAGAGCTACACAATGACTTAGGATTTGTCCCTTTTCGAATCCAGGAAGATGGGTCCATGATTGAAATAGCATTTTCGGGTCTCCGTTAGGCAGTCCGTTAAGCTGTTTTGTGTAATTTTTGCTTGGAAGATAAGATATGGTTCTTGTGCGACTTCTTTTGAAGAAGTTTGAGTTGAAATGAGTTGATTTGATTTGAGTTTAAGTTGGCAAAATGACCATTTTGCCCCTCCCGGGGTTATTTCTGACTTTGGCGCAGTTGTAACGGTCTTTTTCCAAGGTTATCTCTGAGATTGTCACGTTGTTAACTCTAAATGTCCTCAGGGTTATCTCTGAGGTTGGCTTGACCTCCCAGGGTTGACTCCGGGCATTAAACTTGATCTCTCGGGGTTATCTTTGGGGTTGGAAACTGATTTTCTGGGGTTATCTCCGTGGTTGGAAACTGGATCTCCCGGGGCTATCTCCGGGGTTGGAATTGATGTTGTGGTCCTCCAGAGTTATCTTTGGAGTGTGAAAAAGATGTTTTTGTCCTCTTGCATAGTTAGTAACAGGAAAACAAAATTTCGAGTGTCTACAAGTAAGATAGTAAAAATTTAATCACACAATGCACAAAAATTTATCTGGTTCACAACATAAAGCTTGGGTATGTTGCTACATCTAATCTTAAGCTCCTCTTAAGGAATTGAGATCCTATTACTTCCAATAATAAATAATCCTTCAATAGGCAGAGAAGCTTTTACAAAGTTTTAAACATAATTTTATAACTATCCACAACTAACTATCTCGGACATCAGGCTCCCAGCTCCTTCCTTAAGCTTAGTTGTTCATTTCTTTTGAGTTCAGAACTATTCTATGATCTGGTCCTGAATGACAACCTCTTCCTTACCTCACAAGTACACTACAGACTCAACTTCTAGCTGAACTCTCTAAGACTCTGGTCTTGGTCAAAGAATTACTCGTCTTTCTCACAGGTACATAAAATAAACTCTACCATTTTCCCTTTTTACAAAAGTTTGAAATATATTTCTAAGGTAAGCAGATAAAGTTTAATACAAATTTATAAAAGTTCACATAACTTTTATATTTGATACTTCTCAAATAAGCAAATATACAATTAAAGATTGGATATTTGAATAAAAGCTCAAGACTTTTATAAATAAGTGAAATGCTTATGTTTAAGCTGATATATAAATTAATGCAAATTTATAAAGACCATTTTTCTCTCTTTGTTTCTATGTTAAACAGATTAGACTTTGAGTTCAGATATAAAAGTTTAAATAACTTTTATATAATGTAACAAGTATTTTATGAATGAATAAGTTTTTGGGTAAAATATTTGTAATGACAATTATCAAGTATAACAGTTTAATCAATTAAATAATACTTGATACACCATTTATATTCGTTTCACTCAAAGATATATATTTTTGTATATTTAATCTACGTTGTAAAAATTTTGCCACTTAAGATTTCAAAGATCATTCAGATAATATTCTTTGTTTAAGAAATATCTCTGAATATCGGTTTCTAAGTACTGACTAAATTTTGGTTTCACAGTCTGATAATTATATAAATATTTAGTAATATTTATAGAAATTATCTATATAAATAAAAAGGCCACTTAGGATTTTAAAGACCGTTCAGAAGATTTCAGAGAAAAACTTTCGAATTGTTTCGGTATCTAAGTACTGACTTTTTATATGATATTAATAGATGAAATGTAGATAATATAGATGCGTATAACAATTTATATTTGAATATCTATATAATTCAAGCATGAGATAAAGCAAGTAAAGTAATTAAATAACTTTTCTCAAATACTTAGACCAAATTTCTCTTATTCAGAAAATTAGAACTTTGTTAGAAGAGAGAGAGAGTGAAAGCTTCTTTAGAAAATATAGGCAAAGATAGTAAAAGATAGTAAGCTTTTCTTTGATTGTAAATTGGTAATGAAAAATGAAGAAAAGCCTTCCTTTTTATAGGATTTTGAACTTGAGGGCAAAAAGGTAATTTAATAATTTATTTTGAAATTAATGGTCCGAATTGCATGATGAAAAATTAAAGGGCTCAGATGCATTTTTGAATCACACGGATTGGGCAAAGTTTGACCCAATAAAATTGTTGCCAACATCTTTGTTAACAGAGTGCCCATTCAGTTAGGTGAGGAGCTTTTAGTCTCTCACTTTCCATTACTCACTTTCACAACACACAAATACATATTTAATTAGCCCATTTTCATACACACAACACAACACAAACACACACACACACACACACACACACACACACACATATATATAGATATATATATATATATATATATATATATATATATATATATATATTTATTTAAATAACTTAGATTTTTTTTGCCCAAAGACAGATTTATAAAATCATTTTGAAAAGAAATAGGAATCTCCTTGCGTTAAGAAATTCTACTTTATGAATCAATTTCTTTAACACTTGATATTAGATTTATCAAGGTCAAAAAATAAATTCAATAGGAGTTTAGAAAATATTTTGGTCAAGATAAACGAGATAATTAAAATCATTTTAATCCAATGGAGAAGATTCTACTCATTTGATCTATTTACTTAATTTTTATCATCAAAATAAAACTAGAAGATTTGGAGACTTATCATAACTGTTCAATTGTTTGATGGCACATTTAATGGCCTTATGTCTTGCATCTTATGTAATGAGTGCTCTAGAGTTAAGCATTTGAACTCGACAGAAGCGGCCTCACTTCACGCTCATTAGGCAGATTTATCAAGTATGTCCCGTAATTAACATACCAATGATATATCTTTTATAAGTCTGTTAAAAGTATTCGGTACTTTCCCTCTCCATATCATTACGACTACCAAGTACCATTTACCTTTAGATGACTATTTTTATTTTTATGGTGCTTGCAATCACAAAGTAATGATGTACTTTAATTCATTGAACTAAAAACTTAGGGTTAGTAAGAGTTGAGTTGTGGTTCTATCATGGGTGAGTTTTTGTAATAGTCTTGAGACTCATCCCTTATGACGTTTTAACCACTAACTCTCGAGTAAGCCCTTTGGTTAAAGGATTTTGGAAGACCCCAGCTTTTATAAATAAATATGAATTTTCTATAAATATCATTTTTGAATATTATGGAGTTAATTTGATATAATATTATAGTTGTGGGTAATATTTATAAATTTTGCAAAGTACGCAAGTTGTTATATAATATTCGATTGGTCGGGGAATATTCGTTTTAACAGGAAATATTCGTACAACGGCACAATCATTGGTGGACCCCACAACGGAATTATTGTCGGATTGAGAAAACGACAAAAATATTTTATTAAAAATAACGACGGAAGTTTTACCATTGATACTGTTGAACTACTCGGTAGTAAAAGTACAGTAATACGCGTGGTTGCATAGTAGCACACGGTATTGATTATTAATGCTTATGTGAGAAGTCACTCAGTTTGATTCAATTATTGTCATTTAATAATATGAATTATTTTGCGATAATGACGTTTTGTTTTATTCGTATTATTAACGTAATAAAACAAAAACATCTTTTTATATAAAACAAAATACTTTATTAAAGTTATTCTATAAATAGAATATATTATATTTTATTTAAAAGATTTTTCTTTAAACATGGACCGTCAGATTAAAGTAATCAATCTGGACCGTTCATGGATTAGTTACTATGCATTCTATTTTTCTATAAATAGCAGCTCAGTCCTTGATTATTTCTTACGAATTCACTGAACTCTAGAGATTAAAACTATAGAGAGAGAGAAGAAGAGTATTCTGCTACTTAACTACTTCCTTATTTCAGCTCTTCTTTAAAACGGTAAGGGGTGTTATTCTTTCTTATTCATGAAGAGAACTGTTGTTATTCCATTTTTTATTATTCTGTTGGAATAACCTGTATACACGGTCTACCCTATACTTGGAGACATTCTTCTATTATTCTGTTGGAACATCCTGTCTGTGTGTTTTACACCGGACCTGGTTCCTTTTTTATTATTATTCTGTTGGAACATCCTATCTGTGTGTTTTACACCGGACCTGGTTCTGTTTTTATTATTATTCTGTTGGAACATCCTGTCTGTGTGTTTTACACCGGACCTGGTTCCGTTTTTATTATTATTCTGTTGGAACATTCTGTCTGTGTGTTTCACACCGGACCTGGTTCCGTCCTGTTATTATTCTGTTGGAACATCCTGTCTGTGTGTTTTACACCGGACCTGGTTCCATTATTTATTATTCTGTCGGAATATCATGTCTGTGCATTTACGCCGGACCTGGTTCTATTATTTATTATTCTGTTGGAATAACCTGTCTGTGCGGTCTATCGCATGCATGGTGATTTCTTTTGTTATTCCATTCTTTATTATACTAAGTTGGTTAAGTTTTAACTTCTATACTCCATGAAATTTGTGGAATATCCTTGATAATTGTGTTTCATCTAGTATCTTTTCATGAAAATATTCTTCTAAGCATTCTTGAATTTTACTCCACAAAGCAGTATCATGTTGACAATTTGGACGTTGTTAATTCTTGGATAAATTAATTCTTGAACTTGTTTTATTGAATTCTTATATCATTGTCATCATCCTCATGTTTATAAAATGTTAAAAGTCATCTGTGGCCTGTAGTGCATAGATGGAGTTGGTATGATTATGACCAGGGATTATTCGGTATAATCATGACCGCAATGTTACAAATGATGTGGTAAAAGTCCTCATTGGCCCGTAGTGCGTTGATGGACAGTTGTTGGCATGATCATGACCATTAATGAATACACGAATATCCTTGGTCGTAGTGTAGGGGTGATTCGATGATGTGGATTATTTTATTAAGCTGAGTCCCAGCGATAACAGTGTTGAAAAACCTTTTAAATCATAAAAGATAGTAGAGTTTATTTTCTACTTGACTCTTTTAATGGATTGCTTGTTCCGCTGCAGTTAAACTTGATGTCTATTATATTCTATCAGTTTAACATTGTTGAAGGCTAATGATAATTTATTCTGCATTATGTTAGTCATAATATTTCTTACTGGGCTAGTTGAGCTCACCCTTTCTTTCACTGTTCTCTTCAGGAAATGAGAACGTAGCTGGGGCAAGTCGGGGAACGGAGTGATGGTCCGAATGATAGTATTAGTTAGTAGTCCTCACTATTCTATGTAATAGTGTGTTAATAAATGTAATGAGGACTCCTTTTGAGTATGAATACTCTCTAGAAGACAATATTTGTATTCAAACTCACAGTTTATGTTTTGTCGTATTGTACACGACAGTTGTATTAGTAAGTTGTATTTGTATTCCGTACTACGTATCTGACGACCCAAGATGGGTGATGTATACCTAATTTTGGGGGCGTCACAGTTGGTATCAGAGCTTAGGGATGTGATCCCTGGCTAAGATGTGAGAATAGAACTAGGAGGGGAGAGACGGGGAATTCATTCGCTAGTATGACCTACCTAAGTTTATTTGCATGGTATTTAATTGGTCGGTCATAATATAAGGATAATATATGACATATCAATTAACTTTTATTTTGTGGCAGTATCTGAAAATGGCATCTGAGAATGCTGAGAATAGCAATGGAGGACAGGCGACTGTTTATTCACCACATATCAATAATCAGGATAATGTGCATCAGGAAGGTGACAATCCTCATGCAAACAACAACACTGACCAAATGATGAATGATGGAATGTTCAGAAACTTTATGCAGTTCATGCAACAGCAGGCGAGAGCGGCTCCTGTCCAAAATATAGGTGGAAACACTGAAAACTCTCGGACGGTCACCGCTAAACAGTTCAAGGAGCTGGGACCACCAGAGTTTAAGGGAGAGCCAAAACCACTTATAGCGGAAATATGGATAAAGCAGATTACCAAGATATTTGATGTCTTGGGATGCTCCGAGGAGCAAAAGGTTCCCTTTGCCGCCTTTATGTTGCGAGGAGAGGCAGATTACTGGTGGGAATCAATTAAGCGTACTCAATCTGCCGCACTGAAGATGTCTTGGGAGAAGTTCCAAGAGCTGTTCAATGACAAATACTTTCCCGAAAGTGTTCGTCACATGAAGGAGGTGGAGTTCATCAAATTGGAGCAGAATAATATGACCGTGTCACAGTGTGAGGCTAAATTTGCTGAGTTGTCCCGGTTTGCGTCCCACTTGGTGGATAATGAAGAGTGAATTACACGAATATTTTTGTGAGGTTTGAAACCTGAGATACGTCAACATCTTATTTCTCATAAACTGTGTTTGTATTCAGATGTTGTGAATAGGGCTCAGTTAGTAGAACGCGATAACGAGTCAACGCAACCAAAAGAGAGCAGTCGGCAAAATGATAATACCAGTGAGAGCAGTCATCGAAGCGGTGACAACAAGCGTGGAGGGAATCAACAGGTCAGAAATGATAACCACTTCGATGGTAATCAGGGCCAAAATAATAAGAATGGTCATTTCAAGAAGAGGAGATTCAACAATGATAGAAAGACGTCAGCACCAGCACCCGTTGTTAAGGAAGGAGAACGACCACCTATCATATGTTTCAAATGCGGAGGGGAGGGGCACATCAGTCCAAACTGTGCGATGCCGTCTAAACCATGTTATAATTATGGAAGAGAAGGTCATTTAGCTCGATTTTGTCGTTTACCAAAAATAAGTTCAGCCAAGATGGAGACACCAAAGGCCGTCCCAGAAAAGTCAAAACCGGTAGTGCAAGGGAGAGCGTTTGTTGTAACCTCTCAGAAAGCAAGGAACCCGAATGAGGTCATCACGAGAATTATTAGACATTGGCTTTATTCGTCCTAGTACTTCTCCTTGGGGTGCTACTGTTCTATTCGTGAAGAAGAAAGATGGAAGTATGCGACTTTGTATTGATTATCGGGAGTTGAATCATGTCACCATCAAAAACAGGTACCCATTGCCACGTATTGATGACCTGTTTGACTAGTTTCAAGGAGCACAATTCTTTTCAAAGATTGATCTTCGTTCTGGATATCATCAGCTGAAGGTTAGAACTGAGGATATTCCAAAGACAGCTTTTAGAACTCGGTACGGGCATTATGAATTCCTAGTCATGTCCTTTGGATTGACTAATGCTCATGCTGCCTTCATGGATATGATGAACCGGGTATTCAAGGAATATTTGGATCACTTTGTGGTCGTCTTTATTGATGACATCCTTATTTATTCCAAAAGTCGTGAAGATCATGCTCAACACTTGAGGCTGGTACTCCAAAAGCTTCGTGAATACAAGCTTTATGCCAAGTTAAAAAAATGCGAGTTCTGGCTGGAGGAGGTAGCATTCCCTTGGCACGTAGTATCAAGTCGTGGAATATCGGTTGACCCGGTAAAGATTGAAGCTATTCAAAGGTGGGAGCAACCTAAATCAGTGACCGAAGTACGCAGCTTTCTTAGTTTAGCTGGTTATTATCGGAGATTCGTGGAAGGATTTTCTCGAATCGCTACTCCATTAACTCAGCTGACTCGAAAAGATACAAAGTTCGGTTGGAGCGAAGAATGTGAGCAGAGTTTTCAAGAACTCAAGAGGAGACTCATTTCAGCACCTGTTCTAACAATACCATCTGGCTTGGAGGGATTTGTCATCTACAGTGATGCTTCGAGCAAAGGGTTGGGATGCGTTCTCATACAACATGAAAAAGTCATAGCCTATGTATCAAGACAACTCAAGGAATATGAGAGGAATTATCCTACTCATGATCTAGAGTTGGCAGCTGTTATCTTTGCACTTAAAATTTGGAGGCATTGCTTGTATGGGGAAAAGGTGGAGATCTTTACGGATCATAAAAGCCTCAAATATTTCTTCACTCAAAAGGAACTCAACATGCGACAACGACGTTGGCTTTAACTGTTGAAAGATTATGATCATACCATTCAATACCATCCTAGAAAAGCGAACGTGGTAGCTGACGCGTTGAGTAGAAGATCATATGCAAGTACGAGTGCGATATTGTCAACACAAAGGCCCATTTTGTGTGATTTGCAAATGATGGAGATAGAGTTAAAGACTCCAGGGACCCATGTGATGATGGCGAATATACGAGTAGAACCGACTTTAATCGATAAAGTTAAAGCTGCTCAAGCTACAAACCTGGAGCTGATGCGTATGAGGAAGAAAGTGCAAGAAGGTGCTATGCCGGAAGCAAGAATCGATGAAGAAGGAATACTTCGAGTCAACTCAAGACTTTGTGTTCCTAACAACCCTGATTTAAAGTATGAAATCACGATGGAGGCGCACAACACACCGTTTGCAATCCATCGTGGAAGTACCAAAATGTATCATGATCTTCGTCATACATTTTGGTGGAGCAATATGAAGAGAGAGATAGCGTTGTTTATCTCAAGGTGTCTAACTTGTCAAAGAGTCAAAGCAGAGCATCAAGTACCAAAAGGTCCATTGCAACCACTTGAAATTCCAGAATGGAAGTGGGAGCACATTACCATGGATTTCGTTACCGGTCTTCCTAAGGTTTGTCAAGCTATATATGCGATTTGGGTCATTGTTGATAGCTTGACCAAGTCTGCTCATTTCTTACCGATACGAGAAACTTATACACTTGAACGTCTTGCTCGTATGTACATAAACGAGATTGTAAGACTGCATGATATGCCAGTATCCATAGTTTCTGATCGAGACCCAAGATTCACTTCACGATTTTGGGTTAGTTTACAAAAAGCTATGGGCACAGATTTACGATTTAGTTTGGCATATCATCCTCAGACGGACGGACAATCAGAGAGGACTATTCAAACTCTAGAAGATTTATTAAGACTCTGTATCCTTGACTTCAAGGAAAGTTGGGACAAGTTCTTACCATTGGTGGAGTTTTCCTACAATAACAGTTATCAAGCAAGTATTGGCATGGCTCCATTCGAAGCATTGTACGGAAGAAAATGTCGTTCTCCAGTATGCTGGGATGAGGTGGGTGAAGCAGCATTGTTGGGACCGGAGCTGGTACGTATGACTACAGAAAAGATTCAAACGATCCGACAACGTATAAAAACCTCACAAGATCGACAAAAGAGTTATGCTGATCTTCATCGAAAGGACGTGGAATTTGATGTAGGAGATCATGTGTTCTTACGTGTTGCTCCATGAAAAGGAGTTACGAGATTTGGAAAAAGAGGAAAGCTCAATCCTCGATTCATCGGTCCATTTTTAATCCTCGATCGAGTAGGAACTGTGGCTTATAGACTCGCTTTACCACCAAGTATGTCTCGTGTTCATACCGTTTTTCACATATCCATGTTACGCAAATATGTGAAAGACCCGAACCACATTATTGAGTTAGAACCGGACGAAATAGCGGAGGATTTGACGTATGAAGAAGTTCCTGTTCAAATCTTGGATAAGAAGGAACATATTCTACGCTCCAAGGTTATACCTCAAGTCAAAGTTTTGTGGAGAAACCACGATGTTGAGGAAATGACTTGGGAGTTAGAATCTAAAATAAAATCAAGGTATCCTTACCTCTTCGACATACCAGGTACGTACCCTAATTTCAAGGGCGAAATTTCATAAGAAGGGGAGGTTGTAAGACCCCAAATTTTATAAATAAAGATGAATTTTCTATAAATATCATTTTTGAATATTATGGAATTAATTTGATATAATGTTATAGTTGTGGGTAATATTTATAAATTTTGCAAAGTACTCAAGTTGTTATATAATATTCGATTGGTCGGAGAATATTCGTTTTAACAGGGAATATTCGTACAACGGCACAATCATTGGTGGACCCCACAACGAAATTATTGTCGGATTGAGAAAATGACAAAAATATTTTATTAAAAATAACGGCAGAAGTTTTACCATTGATACTATTGTACTACTCGGTAGTAAAAGTACAGTAATACGTGTGGTTGCATAGTAGCACACGGTATTGATTATTAATGCTTATGTGAGAAGTCACTCAGTTTGATTCAATTATTGTCATTTAATAATATGAATTATTTTGCGATAATGACGTTTTGTTTTATTCGTATTATTAACGTAATAAAACAGAAACATCTTTTTATATAAAACAAAATACTTTATTAAAGTTATTCTATAAATAGAATATATTATATTTTATTTAAAAGATTTTTCTTTAAACATGGACCGTCAGATTAAAGTAATCAATCTGGACCATTCATGGATTAGTTACTATGCATTCTATTTTTCTATAAATAGCAGCTCAGTCCTTGATTATTTCTTACGAATTCACTGAACTCTAGAGAGAGAAACTATAGAGAGAAACTATAGAGAGAGAGAAGAAGACTAATCTGCTACTTAACTACTTCTTTATTTCAGCTCTTCTTTAAAACGGTAAGGGGTGTTATTCTTTCTTATTCATGAAGAGAACTGTTGTTATTCCATTTCTTATTATTTTGTTGGAATAACGTGTATACGCGGTCTACCCTATACTTGGTGACATTCTTCTATTATTCTGTTGGAACATCTTGTCTGTGTGTTTTACACCGGACCTGGTTCCGTTTTTATTATTATTCTGTTGGAACATCCTGTCTGTGTGTTTTACACCAGACCTGGTTCCGTTTTTATTATTATTCTGTTGGAACATCCTGTCTGTGTATTTCACACCGGACCTGGTTCCGTGTTGTTATTATTCTGTTGGAACATCCTGTCTGTGTGTTTTACACCGGACCTGGTTCCATTATTTATTATTCTGTCGGAATATCATGTCTGTGCATTTACGCCGGACCTGGTTCTATTATTTATTATTCTGTTGGAATAACCTGTCTGTGAGATCTATCGCATGCATGGTGATTTCTTTTGTTATTTCATTCTTTATTATACCCAGTTGGTTAAGTTTTGACTTCTATACTCCATGAAATTTATGGAATATCCTTGATAATTACGTTTAATCCAGTATCTTTTCATGAAAATATTCTTCTAAGCATTCTTGAATTTTACTCCACAAAGCAGTATCATGTTGACAATTTGGACGTTGTTAATTCTTGGATAAATTAATTCTTGAACTTGTTTTATTGAATTCTTATATCATTGTCATCATCCTCATGTTTATAAAATGTTAAAAGTCATATGTGGCCTGTAGTGCATAGATGGACTTGGTATGATTATGACCAGGGATTATTCGGTATAATCATGACCGTAATGTTACAAATGATGTGGTAAAAGTCCTCATTGGCCCGTAGTGCGTTGATGGACAGCTGTTGGCATGATCATGACCATTAATGAATACACGAATATCCTCGGCCGTAGTGCAGGGGTGATTTGATGATGTGGATTATTTTATTAAGCTGAGTCCTAGCGATAACAGTGTTGAAAAACCTTTTAAATCATAAAAGATAGTAGAGTTTATTTCTACTTGACTCTTTTAATGGATTGCTTGTTCCGCTGCAGTTAAACTTGATGTCTATTATATTCTATCAGTTTAACATTGTTGAAGGCTAATGATAATTTATTCTGCATTATGTTAGTCATAATATTTCTTACTGTGCTAGTTGAGCTCACCCTTTCTTTCACTGTTCTCTTTAGGAAATGAGAACGTAGCTGGGGCAAGTCGGGGAACGGAGTGATGGTCTGAATGATAGTATTAGTTAGTAGTCCTCACTATTCTATGTAATAGTGTGTTAATAAATGTAATGAGGACTCCTTTTGAGTATGAATACTCTCTAGAAGACAATATTTGTATTCAAACTCACAGTGTATGTTTTGTCGTATTGTACACGACAGTTGTATTAGTAAGTTGTATTTGTATTTTGTACTACGTATCTGACGACCCAAGATGGGTGATGTATACCTAATTTTGGGGGCGTCACAGATTTGCTAAGTTTTCGACAGATCTAACAAATTCTATTTTGATTATACATGTCGACGTCGGTAAAAATTATATTTTTTGGAATTCCTCTTTTGGTCTTTCTTACCCTTTATGTTTTCTATGTATTGAATTTCGTTTGAAAGGGAGAGTTTGATAAAAGAGTCCGACACAAAATGTCGATGATTTTAAAATTCAGAGTCGCCAGTTGGTAATAGCGAAATGGTTATACCAATTCAACCGAATTTGAAAAGGTTTGCAAAAATGATCCAATTATTGGATTCTATTTAACATACCTTGGAAACTGAGATTCATAGAGTTTGGGGGCTTGCTTAAGCGAAGGGGGGGGGAGGTGTTAGGCACCCCCCAACTTCCGTGAAAATACGGTTATCGCATTTTTTTAATTCCCTAATTTATTTGAAGTGTGTGTGTGTGTGTGCAGTTAATTGGGCCTAAGTGCATTATTTAGAAGTAGTTCTATACCTCGTTTGCACCTATATACAAATGGTTTGATTTGTATAAAAGTTCAATTTTAAACAAAATATACAGAAATGTTGTTTTAAAAATAAGTTTTCAAACTCTTATGCTCACATAGTAATTGAGGTCTTTGATACTTCCATTTTATTTTGTATTCGACTTGTTTTGATTTTATTCTCGAGATATGAAGCATCTTTGAAAACATAATATACATATAAGTGTCAGGCTCCTTATGGGCATGAAAGCCATCAAAGTGACCCAAGCACCACAACTCTTGTGACGCCCCCAAAATAGGTATACAACACCCATTTTGAGTCGTCAAAATACATGGTACAGAAACAACTACAACTTTATTAATACAACATAAAAACTGTGAGTTTAAATACAAATATTGCCATCTAGACAATATCCACACTCAAATAAATCCTCATTACAATTATTGATACATTATTTTATAAAAATTGTGAGGACTACTAAAACGACTTTCTAGAACCTTCATTCCATACCCCGACTAGTACTCGCTACATTCTCGCCTCCTAAGAAGAAAAATGGAACAAAAGGAAAAGGGTGAGCTCAACTAGCCCAGTAAAGAACATTATGACTAAGATAATATAAAACAAATTATCGTTAGTCTTCAACAGGGAAAAATCTAATAGAATACAATAGACAACAAGTTTTAAATCAATATTCGTAGCGGAAATAATAATTCATTAGAAGAGTTAAGTAGAGAATGAAATCTACTATCTTCTATATATGAATTTAAAAGTTCATCGTCTATTTTTTATCCCTATAACATCAATCAATATATATCTGGAATCAAATATTCATCTTTGCACTACAGGCCAAAGATATTCATCAGTTGGTCATGTTCATCTAAACACCTGTTTATCTTTGTACTACGGGCCAAAGATATTCATCAGAAATCATTCATCTTTGCACTACAGGTCAAAGATATTCAGTTATATCATCATTTAGGACTGAGGATGATGAAAAATATTTTAAAGAAAACGAATCTAGTGAAACAAAAGAATAAATATTAAGGATTAGTATTTCAGCTATTCCATGTCCAAAAATACCTCATAAGTAATCATAGTGGAGTAAAATTCAAGAATGATCAAAACAAGAATATAATCAAAGCTAGTATCTATAATTGATATTTTGGACAAAAAGAAAAAAATTTCATTTGTCGGTAAATAGTATCGTATTTGTGAATAGTGCCGTATACGTTAATAGTACTGTATATGTGAATAGTAATTCCGATACTAAAACATAGAAATTTCACAAAAAACATCGTCATTCTTCAAAAATAGTATTCGTGAATAGTAACTCGTGAATAGTAACTCATGAATAGTAACTTCGACATGAAAAAGTTCCAAATTTCATAAAAAGTTCCAACAAACATTTTGGCATAATGATATTGAAAAAAATAATATCATTTAAGAAGAATAACATCCCTTACCTCAGCAAAATAGTACTTCTGGTTGGAATATCAGATATAGTGCTGAAAGAACTTGCACCGTATAGCAACACTCAAAGTATAAAAATACTCACAAAATACGCTCGATATTATAGAGAGAGAAAGAGAGAGAAATCTTTAGTTTCTGGTGTGATTTTCAATTCTAACCTAAGCACCCTATTTATAGGAAAATGCTTAGAACACTAAAGTAGAAAATTTAATATAATATTAATATATTATATAAAAAATCTTATGCACACCAAATCAGATCCAAATTTCAGCCACCAATAGTCAACTAAATCAAAAAAATGTTTTTGTTAATAAAAATAATTAAAACTTTCAAAAATCAATTATTTCGGAACTTCGGAACTTCAATAATTCATAATAAATAGCTCTTTTATCAGAAAATTCGAATCTCGCGATTTTTTATAGGAAATTCAATTCTCTACAACTTTGCAGAAGAAAGTTTTTCCAAATTCCAAATAAAAATTGACCAAAATCCACAAAAGGACGATTTTACAGACTATAATAAAATTTCAGTCAAGAAATGGGCACACAGACATGTTTAACATGTTTTAAACAACTTTGCAACAAAAATACTATTTCTCCTCATATACTCATATATCCTGCATTCATTGTAAAAATATTATCATTATTATATTATAATAATATAATAAAATATTATTTTATCATAAAAGATAAAATATCGATTTTCAACAATTGTCACTCTAAAAAATTTTCTCCATCTATATCCACATAAAATGAATATTTTTTTCTCATCATATAAATCAATAATTAATTATTCACAAATAATATTACCGAATCACAATACTGACAACTAGGCAGTTTCCAGGAAAGAGGGGGCTTTCCAATAAGAATTTATCCATACTGGCGCGCAATTAGGTGACCAAACCTCTCCTTAGACAGAACTTTCTAGACATTGCCAATAATATTATCTAATAATATTATTCAGATAATATTAATTATTTCTTCGATAATGAAAAATACTATGTAGTGACAATTATTGAAACAACAATAATATAAAATATCAATGTAGCAATTATTGAATCAATAAAATAAAATACTGAACAGTAATTACTATAACAATTATTGAGTACTGCCTTCGTAAGAATTAATAATTGGTGCAATACCGTGTGCTACTGTGCAACAACGCGTATTACTATGTTTTAAACACCGGGTATTCCAACAGTATTAACGGTAACAACTACGTCGTTATTTATAAACAACTTATACTTGTCGTTTTTTTCATCCAATCGCTTTTCATTATGGGCCCACAAAAGACTGCGCCGTCGTACGAATATTCCCCGATAGCAAGAATATTCCACGATCAAATGAATATTCTCCGACAACAATGAATATTTTATAACCACCTACTTTTTTTAAAAAATATTTTCGCATTTTACCCATAACTAACCTCATTAATCAATTCAACCCTTATTATTTCAAAATAATAAATAGAGGAAATTAAATTTCATTTATTAATAATTTGGGGTCTTATAACCTCCTCTCCTTATGAAATTTCGTCCTCGAAATTGATGTACGTACCTAGTTTTTCGAAAAGATGAGAATACCTTGCTTTCATTTCCGTTTTCAACTCCCAGGTCATTTCCTTAATAGCATGGTTCTCCACAAAACTTTAACTTGTGGTATGACCTTCGTGCGTAGGACATGCTCCTTCCTATCCAAGATCCTGACAAGTACCTCTTCGTACGTTAAGTTTTCGGCTATCTCGTCCGGCTCTAACTCAATAACGTGGTTTGGGTCTTTCACATATTTACGTAGCACATATATATGAAAAACATTATGAACACGAGACATACTGGGAGGTAACGCGAGTCTATAGGCCACATTTCCTACTCGATCAAGAATCTAAAATGGACCAATAAATCGTGGATTGAGCTTTTCTCTCTTCCCAAATCTTGTAACTCCTTTCCATGGAGCCACACGCAACAATACATGATCCCCAATGACAAATTTCACGTGCTTTCGATGAAGATCCGCATAAATCTTTTGTCGATCTTGTGCCGTTTGTATACGTTGTCGAATCGTTTGGATCTTCTCTGTAGTCATTCGTACCAATTCTGGTCCCAACAACGTTGCTTCTCCCACCTCATTCCAACATACTGGAGAGCGACACTTTCGTCCATACAATACTTCAAATGGAGCCACACCTATACTTGCCTGGTAACTGTTGTTGTAGGAGAATTCCACCAATGGTAGGTACTTATCCCAACTCCCTTTGAAATCTAGGACACAAAGTCTTAATAGATCTTCAAGAGTTTGAATAGTCCTCTCTGATTGCCCGTCTGTTTGAGGATGGTATGCTGAACTGAACCGTAAATCCGTGCCCATAGCTTTTTGCAAGCTAACCCAAAATCTTGAAGTGAATCTTGGGTCACGATCTGAAACTATGGATACTGGCATGCCATGCAACCTCACAATCTCATTCACGTACATACTAGCAAGGTGTTCAAGGGAATAAGTCTCCCGTATCGGCAAGAAATGAGCAGACTTGGTTAATCTATCAACAATAACCCAAATAGCATTTATACCTTGAGAAACCGTGGAAAGACCCGTAACGAAATCCATGGTAATGTGTTCCCACTTCTATTTCAGAATCTCAAGTGGTTGCAATGGACCCTTTGGCACTTGATGCTCCGCCTTTACACGTTGACAAGTTAAACACCTCGAGATAAACTTTGCAATCGCTCTCTTCATATTGTTCCACCAAAATATATGTCGAAGATCACGATACATTTTGGTACTTCCAAGATGGATTGCAAATGGTGTATTGTGTGCCTCCATCATGATCTTGTACTTCAAATCAGAATCGTTAGGAACACAAAGTCTGGAGTGGACTCAAAGTATTCCTTCTTCATCGATTCTTGCTTCTGGAATAGCACCTTCTTGCACTTTTTTCTTCATATGCATCAGCTCCGGGTCTGTGGCTTGAGAAACTTTAACTTTATCGATTAAAGTTGGTTCTATGCGTATACTTGACATCGTCGCACTCGTTCCTACATATGATCTTCTACTCAACGCGTCAGCTACCGCGTTTGCTTTTCCAGGATGGTATTGAATAGTGTGATCGTAATCTTTCAACAGCTCGAGCCAACGTCATTGCCGCATGTTGAATGAAGAAATATTTGAGGCTTTCATGGTCTGAATATATCTCCACTTTCTCCCCATATAGATAGTGCCTCCTGATTTTTAGCGCAAAAATGACTGCTGCCAACTCTAGATCATGAGTAGGATAATTTCTCTCATATTCTTTAAGTTGTCGCGAGCCATAGGCTATGACTTTCCAACGTTGCATGAGAACACATCCTAACCTTTTGCCTGAAGCATCGCTGTAGATAACAAATCCATCCGAACCAGATGGTATGGTCAAAACAGGTGCCGAAATGAGTCTCCTCTTAAGTTCTTGAAAACTCTTCTCACATTCCTCGCTCCATACGAATTTGATATCCTTCCGAGTCAGCTGAGTTAACGGTGTAGCAATTTGAGAAAACCCTTCCACGAATCTCTGTTAATAACCAGCTAAGCCCAGAAAGCTACGTACTTCGGTCACCGTCTTTGGTTGCTCCCAACTTTGTATTGCTTCAATCTTCGCCGGGTCAACAGATACTCCATATTTTGACACCACGTGCCCTAGGAATGGTATTTCCTCAAGCCAGAACTTGCATTTCTTCAACTTAGCATATAGCTTGTTATCACGAAGCCTTTGCAGTACTAGCTTCAAATGGTGCTCATGATCTTCACGGCTTTTGGAATATATGAGGATGTCATCAATAAAGACAACAACGAACTGATCCAAATAATCCTTGAATATTCGGTTCATCATATCCATGAAAGCCACAGGAGCATTAGTCAATCCAAAATACATGACTAGGAATTCATAATGCCCGTACCGAGTTCTGAAGGAAGTCTTCAGAATATCCTCAGTTTTAACCTTCAGTTGATGATATCCAGAACGAAGATCGATTTTAGAAAAGAATTGTGCTCCTTGCAACTGGTCAAACAGGTCATCAATACGAGGTAGCGGATACCTATTCTTGATAGTGACATGGTTTAATTCCCGATAATCAATACAAAGTCGCATACTCCTGTCTTTCTTCTTTACAAATAAAACAGGAGCGCCCGAAGGAGATGTACTAGGATGAATGAAACCGATGTCAAACAACTCTTGTAGTTGGACCTTTAACTCCAGAAGTTTAATAGGAGCCATTCAATATGGGATTTTAGAAATGGGCTTTGTACTAGGTTCAAGATCAATAAAGAATTTAACTTCACGTTTCGGGGCTAGACCGGGAAGTTCTTCAGGAAATACGTCAGGAAAGTCAATAACAATAAGAATATTATTCAAATTTGACGTGTCTTTATTCAAATCCACAACATGGGCGAAGAAAGCTTGACATCCATTTTTTAATAAACAAATGGCTTTATGGCTTGATATAACAGTGATTGATTTTAATGGCTTAGTTACTTGAATTCACACAACAGGTTGGTTAGGAATATGAAAACTAACAATCTTACGAAAATAATCAATTTTGGCATGATGAGTAGTTAACCAATCAATCCCTAAAATCACATCAAAAGCAAGTATCTTTAAAGAGATAAGGTCAACAGGTAAGGTGATGGTGCCAACTTGGATCAAACAAGATTTATAAACAGTGGATGTGATGAAAGTTTTTGCTAACGGAGTCTCCACAGATAAATCAAAGTCTACCTTCTCCAGAGTCAGGTTTAAACGTTGAGCACAACCAGGAGAAATAAATGAATGGGTAGCACCGGTATCTAGTAAGGTATAAACTTCGATTAATTTATGATTAGCTTACTCGTGATCACCTCGTTTGGATTCCTCGCATGTTGACCAGTCACGACAAATGCTCTTTCAGGAACCGTTGACTTTGACTTTTTCGGGACAGCTTTTTGAGTCACCATCCCCGCTGGACTTGGTTTCGCTACAGTGCAATCTCGAGCGATATGTCCATCCTTTCCACAATTATAACATACCTTAAACTGTTGTGGGCAATTTGTGCTGATATGTCCTTCTTTTCTGCACTTATAGCATATGACCGGTGGTCGTTCTCCTCCCCTAGAACCAGTTGCTGCTTGTGCTGACGTCTTCATATTGTCATTGTTGAATCACCTCTTTTTAAAATCCCCTCCCGACTCGCTTCTTCTATTTTCATGGCCACGATTACCACCAGAGTGGTTGTCGTTCTTGTCTATATTTTTCTTTCTCCGCTGGTTATCATTATTCTGATGACTGCTGTCACCGGTATGATCCTTGTTGTGGTCCCTCGGTTGACCGTACTCGTTATCTTGCTCTAATAATTGAGCCATGTTGACAACATCTGAATAGAGAGAAAATTTATGAGAAATGAGATATTGATATATGTCAGGTTTCAAACCTCTCAGAAACATCCGCGTCATACGTTCCTCATTCTCCACCAAATGAGGTACAAACCTGGACAACTCTACAAATTTCACCTCGTACTTGGACACCATCATGTTATTCTGCTCCAGTCTAATAAACTCTACCGCCTTCATATGACGAATACTTTCAGGAAAGTACTTATCATTGAACAGTTTCTGAAATGTCTCCCAAGACATGCTGAGTGCGGCTGGATGGGTACGCTTCACAGACTCCCACTAGTAGTCTGCCTCGCCACGGAACATAAAGGTGGTGAATTAAACCTTCTGTTCCTCCGTGCATCCCAAGACATCGAATATCTTGATAATTTGCTTGACCCACGTTTCCACCATGATCGGATCCGGCTTTCCCTTAAATTCTGGTGGTCCCAATTCTTTGAACTGCTTGGCTGTGACAAACTGTGAATTTCTATCATTTCCTCCTATATTTTGAACACGAGTCTCCCTCGTCTAGTTTTTCATGAATTGCAAAAAGCTTCTAAACATCCCATCGTTCATCATCTGCTCATTGGTGTTGTTCACAGGAGGAACATTGCCAGCCTGTTGCACGTTCTCCTCGTTGGTTAGCACAGGTGTCTCCACAGTCTCATTTACTCGACTGTTAACATTCTCAGTCGACATTCTCAAATAATGCCATAAAACAAGGGTTAATTTAAGCAATTAACATATAACATAATATCCCTATATTATGACCGACCAACAAATAAGCTTAGGTAGGACACACTAGCGAAGGATTTACTCGTCTCTCCCCTCCTAGTTCTATTCCCCGATCTCCGCCAGAGATCATATCCCTAAGCTCTGATACCAACTGTGACGCCCCCAAAATAGGTATACAACACCCATTTTGAGTCGTCAAAATACATGATACAGAAATAACTACAACTTTATTAATACAACATAAAAACTATGAGTTTAAATACAAATATTGCCATCTAGACAATATCCACACTCAAATAAGTCCTCATTATAATTATTGATACATTATTTTACAAAAATGGTGAGGACTACTAAAACGACTTTCTAGAACCTTCATTCCATACCCGGACTAGTACTCGCTACATTCTCGCCTCCTAAGAAGAAAAATGGAACAACAGGAAAAGGGTGTGCTCAACTAGCCCAGTAAAGAACATTATGACTAAGATAATATAAAACAAATTATCGTTAGTCTTCAACAGGGAAAAATCTAATAGAATACAATAGACAACAAGTTTTAAATTAATATTCGTAGAGGAAATAATAATTAATTAGAAGAGTTAAGTAGAGAATAAAATCTACTATCTTCTATATATGAATTTAAAAGTTCATCGTCTATTTTTTATCCCTGTAACATCAATCAATATATATCTGGAATCAAATATTCATCTTTGCACTACAGGCCAAAGATATTCATCAGTTGGTCATGTTCATCTAAACACCTGTTCATCTTTGCACTACGGCCCAAAGATATTCATCAGAAATCATTCATCTTTGCACTACAAGCCAAAGATATTCAGTTATATCATCATTTAGGACTGAAGATGATGAAAAATATTTTAAAGAAAACGAATCTAGTGAAGCAAAAGAATAAGTATTAAGGATTCGTATTTCAGCTATTCCATGTCCAAAAATACCTCATAAGTAATCATAGTGGAGTAAAATTCAAGAATGATCAAAACATGGATATAATCAACGCTAGTATCTATAATAGATATTTTGGACAAAAAGAAGAAAATTTTATTTTTCGGTGAATAGTGCGGTATTTATGAATAGTGTCGTATACGTGAATAATGTCGTATACGTGAATAGTAATTTCGACACTAAAAGATAGAAATTTCACAAAAAACATCATCATGCTTCGTGAATAGTACTCGTGAATAGTAAACTCATAAATAGTAACTCATGAATAGTAACCCCGACTTGAAAAAGTTCCAAATTTGATAAAAAGTTCCAACAAATATTTCGGCATAATGATATTGAAGAAAATAATATCATTGAAGAAGAATAACATCCCTTACCTCAGCAAAATAGTACTTCTGGTTGGAATATCAGATATAGTGCTGAAGGAACTTGCACCGTATAGCAACACTCAAAGTATAAAAATACTCACAAAATACGCTCGATATTATAGAAAGAGAAAGAGAGAGAAATCTTTAGTTTCTTGTGTGATTTTCAATTCTAACCTAAGCACCCTATTTATAGGAAAATGCTTAGAACACCAAAGCAGAAAATTTAATATAATATTAATATATTATATAAAAATTCTTACGCACACCAAATCAGATCCAAATATCAGCCACCAATAGTCAACTAAATCAAAAAAAACATTTTTGTTATTAAAAATAATTAAAACTTTCAAAAATCAATTATTTCGGAACTTCAACAATTCATAATAAATAGCCATTTTATCAGAAAATTCGAATCTCACAACTTTTTATAGGAAATTCAATTCTCTACAACTTTGCAGAAGAAAGTTTTTCCAAATTCTAAACAAAAATTGACCGAAATCCACAAACGGACGATTTTACAGACTATAATAAAATTTCAGTCAAGAAATGGGCACACAGACATGTTTAACATGTTTTAAACAACTTTGCAACAAAAATACTATTTCTCCTCATATACTCATATATCCCGCATTCATTGTAAAAATATCATCATTATTATATTATAATAATATAATAAAATATTATTTTATCAAAAAAGATAAAATATCGATTTTCAACAATTGTCACTTTAACAAATTTCTCCATCTATATCCACATAAAATAAATATTTTTCTCATCATATAAATCAATAATTAATTATTCACAAATAATATTACCGAATCATAATACTGACAACCAGACAGTTCCCAGGAAAGAGGGGGCTTTCCAATAAGAATTTTTCCTTACTGGCGCGCAATTAGGTGACCAAACCTCTCCTTAGACAGAACTTTCTAGACATTGCCAATAATGTTATCTAATACTATTATTCAGATAATATGAATTATTGCTTCGATAATAAAAAATATTGTGTAGTGACAATTATTGAAACAACAATAATATAAAATATCAATTATTGAATCAATAAAATAAAATACTGAACAGTAATTACTATAACAATTATTGAGTAGTGCCTTCGTAAGAATCAATAATTGGTGCAATACCGTGTACTACTCTGCAACAACGCGTATTACTGTGTTTTAACCACCGGGTATTCCAACAGTATTAACGGTAACAACTACGCCGTTATTTAAAAATAACTTATACTTATCATTTTCTTCATCCAATTGCTTTCCGTTATGGGCCCACAAAAGACTGTGCCGTCGTACGAATATTCCCCGACAGCAAGAATATTTCACGGCCAAACGAATATTCCGCGACAACAATGAATATTTTATAACTACCTGCTTTTTTTTGAAATATTTGCGTATTTTACCCATAACTAATCTCATTAATCAATTCAACCCTTACTATTTCAAAATAATAAATAGAGAAAATGAAATTTAATTTATTAATAATTTGAGGTCTTACAACCTCCCCTCCTTATGAAATTTTGTCCTCGAAATTGATGTACGTACCTGGTTTTTCGAAAAGATGAGGATACCTTGCTTTTATTTTCGTTTCCAACTCCCAGGTCATTTTCTCAATAGCATGGTTTCTCCACAAAACTTTAACTTGTGGTATGACCTTCGTGCGTAGGACATGCTCCTTCCTATCCAAGATCTTGACAGGTACCTCTTCGTACGTTAAGTCTTCGGCTATCTCGTCCGGTTCTAACTCAATAACGTGGTTTGGGCCTTTCACGTATTTACGTAGCATAGATATATGAAAAACATTATGAACACGAGACATACTTGGAGGTAATGCAAGTCTATAGGCCACATTTCCTACTTGGTCAAGAATCTGAAATGGATTAATAAATTGTGGATTGAGCTTTCCTCCCTTCCCAAATCTTGTAACTCCTTTCCATAGAGCCACACGCAAAAATACATGATCCCCAATGTCAAATTCCACGTCCTTTCGATGAAGATCCGCATAACTCTTTTGTCGATCTTGTACTGTTTGTATACGTTGTCGAATCGTTTGGATCTTCTCTGTAGTCATTCATACCAACTCTGGTCCCAACAACGTTACTTCTCCCACCTCATCCCAACAAACTAGAGAGTGACACTTTTGTCCATACAATGCTTCAAATGGAGCCACACCTATACTTGCCTGGTAACTGTTGTTGTAGGAGAATTCTACCAATGGTAGGTACTTATCCCAACCCCCTTTGAAATCTAAGACACAAAGACTTAATAGATCTTCAAGAGTTTGAATAGTCCTCTCTGATTGCCCGTCCGTTTGAGGATGGTATGCCGAACTGAACCGTAAATCTGTACCCACAGCTTTTTGCAAGCTAACCCAAAATCTTGAAGTGAATCTTGGGTCACGATCCGAAACTATGGATACTGGCATGCCATACAACCTCACAATCTCATTCACGTACATACTAGCAAGACGTTCAAGGGAATAAGTCTCCCGTATCGGCAAGAAATGAGCAGACTTGGTTAATCTATCAACAATAACCCAAATAGCATTTATGCCTTGAGAAACCGTGGGGATACTCGTAACGAAATTCATGGTAATGTGTTCCCACTTCCATTTCAGAATTTCAAGTGGTTTTGGCACTTGATGCTCCGCCTTTACACGTTGACAAGTTAAACACCTCGAGATAAACTTTGCAATCTCTCTCTTCAGATTGTTCCACCAAAATGTATGTCAAAGATCATGATACATTTTGGTACTTCCAAGATGGATTGCAAATGGTGTATTGTGTGCCTTTATCATGATCTTGTACTTTAAATCAGAATCATTAGGAACAAAAAGTCTGGAGTGGACTCAAAGTATTCCTTCTTCATCGATTCTTGCTTCTGGAATAGCACCTTCTTGCACTTTTTTCTTTATACGCATCAGCTCCGGGTTTGTGGCTTGAGCAACTTTAACTTTATCGATTAACGTTGGTTCTATGTATATACTTGACATCATCGCACTCGTTCCTGCATATGATCTTCTACTCAACGCGTTAGCTACCACGTTTGCTTTTCCAAGATGGTATTGAATAGTGTGGTCGTAATTTTTTAACAGCTCGAGCCAACGTCGTTGCCGCATGTTGAGTTCTTTTTGAGTGAAGAAATATTTGAGACTTTTATGGTCTGAATATATCTCCACTTTCTCCCCATACAGATAGTGCCTGTAGATTTTTAGCACAAAAATGACTGCTGCCAACTCTAGATCATGTGTAGGATAATTCCTCTCATATTCTTTAAGTTGTCGCGAGCCATAGGCTATGACTTTCCCACGTTGCATGAGAATACATCCTAATCCTTTGCCTGAAGCATCGCTGTAAATAACAAATCCATCCGAACCAGATGGTATGGTCAAAACAGGTGCCGAAATAAGTCTCCTCTTAAGCTCTTGAAAACTCTTCTCACATTCCCCGCTCCATATGAATTTGATATCCTTCTGAATCAGTTGAGTTAACGGGGTAGCGATTCGAAAAAACCCTTCCACGAATCTCTGATAATAACCAGCTAAGCCCAGAAAGCTACGTACTTCGGTCACCGTCTTTGGTTGCTCCCAACTTTGTATTGCTTCAATCTTCACCGGGTCAACAGATACTCCATATTTTGACACCACATGCTCTAGGAATGCTACTTCCTCAAGCCAAAACTTGCATTTCTTCAACTTAGCATATAGCTTGTTATCACGAAGCCTTTGCAGTACCAGCTTCAAATGGTGCTCATGATCTTCATGGCTTTTAGAATATATGAGGATGTCATCAATAAAGACAACAACGAACTGATCCAAATAATCCTTGAATACTCGGTTCATCATATCCATGAAAACCGCAGGAGCATTAGTCAATCCAAAATACATGACTAGGAATTCATAATGCATGTACCGAGTTCTGAAGGCAGTCTTCGGAATATCCTCAGTTTTAACCTTCAGCTGATGATATCCAGAACGAAGATCGATTTTGAAAAGAATTGTGCTCCTTGCAACTGGTCAAACCGGTCATCAATACGAGGTAGCGGATACCTATTCTTGATAGTGACATGGTTTAATTCCCGGTAATCAATACAAAGTCGCATACTCCCGTCTTTCTTCTTTACAAATAAAACAATAGCGCCCAAGGAGATGTACTAGGACGAATGAAACCGATGTCCAACAACTCTTATAGTTTGACCTTTAACTCCTGAAGTTCAATAGGAGCAATTCGATATTGGGTTTTAGAAATGGGCTTTGTACTAGGTTCAAGATCAATAAAGAATTCAACTTCATATTCTGGGGGTAGACCGGAAAGTTCTTCAGGAAATACGTCAGGAAAGTCAATAACAATAGGAATATTATTCAAATTTGACGTGTCTTTATTCAAATCCATAACATGGGCTAAGAAAGCTTGACATCCGTTTTTTAATAAACGAATGACTTTATGGCTTGATATAACAGTGATTGATTTTAATGGCTTAGTTACTTGAATTCGCACAACAGGTTGGTTAGGAATATAAAAACTAACAATCTTACGAAAACAATCAATTTTGGCATGATGAGTAGTTAACCAATCAATTCCTAAAATCACATCAAAAGCAAGTATCTTTAAAGAGATAAGGTCAACAGGTAAGGTGATGGTGCCAACTTGGATCAAACAAGATTTATAAACAGCGGATGTGATGAAAGTTTCTCCTAACGGAGTCTCCACAGATAAATCAAAGTCTAACTTCTCCGGAGTCAAGTTTAAACATTGAGCACAACAAGGAGAAATAAATGAATGGGTAGCACCGGTATCTAGTAAGGTATAAACTTCGCATGAATTTATGATTAGCTTACCCGTGATCACCTCCTTTGGGTTCCTCGCATGTTGACCAGTCACGACAAATGCTCTTTCAGGAACCGTTGACTTTGACTTTTCCGGGACAGCTTTTTGAGTCACCATCCCCGCTGGACTTGGTTTTGCTACAGTGCAATCTCGAGCGATATGTCCATCCTTTCCATAATTATAACATACCTTAAACTGTTGTGGGCAATTTGTGCTGATATGTCCTTCTTTTCCGCACTTATAGCATATGACCGGTGGTCGTTCTCCTCCCTTGGAACCAGTTGCTGCTTGTGCTGACGTCTTCATATTGTCATTGTTGAATCACCTCTTTTTAAAATCCCCTCCCGACTCGCTTCTTCTATTTTCATGGCCACGATTACCACCAGAGTGGTTGTCGTTCTTGTCTGTATTTTTCTTTCTCCGCTGGTTATCATTGTTCTGATGACTGCTGTCACCGGTATGATCCTGGTTGTGGTTCCTCGGTTGACCGTACTCGTTATCTCGCTCTAATAATTGAGCCCTGTTGACAACATCTGAATAGAGAGAAAATTTATGAGAAATGAGATATTGACGTATGCCGGGTTTCAAACCTCTCAGAAACATCCGCGTCATACGTTCCTCATTCTCCAACAAATGAGGTGCAAACCTGGACAACTCTACAAACTTTGCCTCGTACTGGGACACCGTAATGTTATTCTGCTCCAGTCTAATAAACTCTACCTCCTTCATATGACGAATACTTTCAGGAAAGTACTTGTCATTGAATAGTTTCTGAAATGTCTCCTAAGACATGCTGAGTGCGGCTGGATGGGTACGCTTCACAGACTCCCACCAGTAGTCTGCCTCGCCGCGGAACATAAAGATGGTGAATGGAACCTTCTGTTCCTCCGTGTATCCCAAGACATCGAATATCTTGGTAATTTGCTTGACCCACGTTTCCGCCATGATCGGATCCGGCTTTCCCTTAAATTCTGGTGGTCCCAATTCTTTGAACTGCTTGGCTGTGACAAACCGTGAATTGCTATCATTTCCTCCTATATTTTGAACACGAGTCTCCATCGTCTGGTTTTGCATGAATTGCAAAAAGCTTCTAAACATCCCATCGTTCATCATCTGCTCATTGGTGTTGAGCACAGGTGTCTCCACAGTCTCATTTACTCCACTGTTAACATTCTCAGTCGACATTCTCAAATACTGCCATAAAACAAGGGTTAATTTAAGCAATTAACATATCACATAATATCCCTATATTATGACCGACCAATAAATAAGCTTAGGTAGGACACACTAGCGAAGGATTTACTCGTCTCTCCCCTCCTAGTTCTATTCCCCGATCTCCGCCAGAGATCATATCCCTAAGCTCTGATACCAACTGTGACGCTCCCAAAATAGGCATACAACACCAATTTTGAGTCGTCAAAATACATGGTACAGAAACAACTACAACTTTATTAATACAACATAAAAACTGTGAGTTTAAATACAAATATTGTCATCTAGACAATATCCACACTCAAATAAGTCCTCATTACAATTATTGATACATTATTTTAGAAAAATGGTGAGGACTACTAAAACGACTTTCTAGAACCTTCATTTCATACCCCGACTAGTACTCGCTACATTCTCGTCTCCTGAGAAGAAAAATGGAACAAAAAGAAAAGGGTGGGCTCAACTAGCCCAGTAAAGAACATTATGACTAAGATAATATAAAATAAATTATCGTTAGTCTTCAACAGGGAAAAATCTAATAGAATACAATAGACAACAAGTTTTAAATCAATATTCGCAGCGGAAATAATAATTCATTAGAAGAGTTAAGTAGAGAATGAAATCTACTATCTTCTATATACGAATTTAAAACTTCATCGTCTATTTTTTATCCCTGTAACATCAATCAATATATATCTGGAATCAAATATTCATCTTTGCACTACAGGCCAAAGATATTCATCAGTTGGTCATGTTCATCTAAACACCTGTTCATCTTTGCACTACGGCCAAAAGATATTCATCAGAAATCATTCATCTTTGCACTACAGGCCAAAGATATTCAGTTATATCATCATTTAGGACTGAGGATGATGAAAAATATTTTAAAGAAAACGAATCTAGTGAAACAAAAGAATAAATATTAAGGATTCGTATTTCAGCTATTCCATGTCCAAAAATACCTCATAAGTAATCATAGTGGAGTAAAATTCAAGAATGATCAAAACATGGATACAATCAAAGCTAGTATCTATAATAGATATTTTGGACAAAAAGAAGAAAATTTTATTTTTCGGTGAATAGTGCTGTATTTATGAATAGTGTCGTATACGTGAATAATGTCGTATACGTGAATAGTAATTTCGACACTAAAAGATAGAAATTTCACAAAAAACATCATCATGCTTCGTGAATAGTACTCGTGAATAGTAACTCGTGAATAGTAAACTCATAAATAGTAACTCATGAATAGTAATCCCAACATGAAAAAGTTCTAAATTTGATAAAAAGTTCCAACAAATATTTCGGCATAATGATATTGAAGAAAATAATATCATTGAAGAAGAATAACATCCCTTACCTCAGCAAAATAGTACTTCTGGTTGGAATATCAGATATAGTGCTGAAGGAACTTGTACCGTATAGCAACACTCAAAGTATAAAAATACTCACAAAATACGCTCGATATTAAAGAAAGAGAAAGAGAGAGAAATCTTTAGTTTCTTGTGTGATTTTTAATTCTAACCTAAGCACCCTATTTATAGGAAAATACTTAGAACACCAAAGCAGAAAATTTAATATAATATTAATATATTATATAAAAATTCTTATGCACACAAAATCAGATCCAAATATCAGCCACCAATAGTCAACTAAATCAAAAAAAAAACATTTTTGTTATTAAAAATAATTAAAACTTTCAAAAATCAATTATTTCGGAACTTCAACAATTCATAATAAATAGCCCTTTTATCAGAAAATTCGAATCTCGCAATTTTTTATAGGAAATTCAATTCTCTACAACTTTGCAGAAGAAAGTTTTTCCAAATTCCAAACAAAAATTGACCGAAATCCACAAACGGACGATTTTACAGACTATAATAAAATTTCAGTCAAGAAATGGGCCCACAAACATGTTTAACATGTTTTAAACAACTTTACAACAAAAATACTATTTCTCCTCATATACTCATATATCCCGCATTCATTGTAAAAATATCATCATTATTATATTATAATAATATAATAAAATATTATTTTATCAGAAAAGATAAATTATCGATTTTCAACAATTGTCACTTTAAAAAAAAAAATTCATCTATATCCACATAAAATGAATATTTTTCTCATCATATAAATCAATAATTAATTATTCACAAATAATATTACCGAATCATAATACTGACAACCAGACAGTTCCTAGGAAAGAGGGGGCTTTTCAATAAGAATTGCTCCTTACTGGCGCGCAATTAGGTGACCAAACCTCTCCTTAGACAGAACTTTTTAGACATTACCAATAATGTTATCTAATAATATTATTCAGATAAATTGAATTATTGTTTCGATAATGAAAAATATTGTGTAGTGACAATTATTGAAACAACAATAATATAAAATATCAACGTAGCAATTATTGAATCAATAAAATAAAATACTGAACAGTGATTACTATAACAATTATTGAGTAGTGCCTTCGTAAGAATCAATAATTGGTGCAATTCCGTGTGTTACTGTGCAACAACGCGTATTATTGTGTTTTAATCACCGGGTATTCCAACAGTATTAACGGTAACAACTACGTCGTTATTTATTAACAACTTATACTTGTCGTTTTCTTCATCCAATCACTTTCCGTTATGATCCTACAAAAGACTGCGTCGTAGTACGAATATTCCCCGATAGTAAGAATATTCCATGACCAAACGAATATTCCCCGACAACAATGAATATTTTATAACAACCTATTTTTTTAAAAAAAATATTTGCACATTTTACACATAACTAACCTCATTAATTAATTCAACCCTTACTATTTCAAAATAATAAATAGAGGAAATTAAATTTTATTTATTAATAATTTGGGGTCTTACAACTCTGATTTGCAAGCTAGTTGTACAACTGAAAATGGTCCATCATGGGAACAAAATCTAGATCCGTCAGCTGGATCTTAGATTCCATGGTTCCTAGGCTCACATAATATCATATGAATAGCCTGCATAACGAGGATATTGAAATAAAATAGATATTTAATCTAAGCGTCGCAAAACAAAAGATTCATCAGTTAAATCCATGCATGCACATAGTCAAGCTTCCCGTTCCCTCTAGATACAGATCTAGGGTCACGTTGTTGCTTAATATTTACACAAAACTAGAAAGAAAACTATATTTAAATAAATTTTAGCCATTCTAGCTCAACGGTTCCAATTTTACAACTTTTGAACCAGTTAAAAGTTAGATATGGCTAGATTTAGATAAATCTAGTCCACAAACATTTATATCGCAACTTTACATTGAATAAACAGTTTAAAATATATATTTAATCACATTAAACAGTTAATATATATATATATATATATATATATATATATATTAAAGCAGTAAAAAGGCCACAAATTTAGAATTCAGGCCAGACTGATAAATATAAATATATGATTATATATATAATAAAGCAGTAAAAGGCCACAGATTAGCAATCTAGGCCAAAACGGATAAATATAAATATATATGATTATATATATAATAAAGCACTAAAAGGCCACATATTAACAATCCAGACACTATTAAACAGTATAATTTGAGTTTGAATCAACAGGTTGTGGATATATATAGGTATATCTGTTAGGTTTGCTAGAAACAAGAGTATGCAATCAAATCACATAAATAAAGCGGAAGCGAAGTAAAACGGATTTTAAAATTTTTCTTACAAACTATAAACCAAGATCATTCTTGTGCTTTGATTATCAATTTATAAAAGAGTAGGAGAATTAGAATCATACCCTTGAAGATCCGAGCTTCCTCAGGTACAAGTTCAACTCCTAATCCTTTGTGCTTTCCTTGAATACACGGGTTTGGTTCCTTCCTTTGATCAACGTTAGCCACCCAAGCGTTTGGCCTCTAGAGGTGATCCACCAAGGAAGAACAAGAATTAAGAAAAAGAGTATTTTGGCTTAAACCCTAGTTTTCCTATCTCTGTAGAAAAATGGCGTACTCTCCAACAATTGGAATTACGTCTTTTGATATTTGATATAAGACTCATCTTATAAGGATATCAGTTAACCTATTTTAATATAATTAAAATAGGGCATTATTTAATTAATTAAACTCCTTTAATTAATTAGGCTCTCTAATCTTATTAGGGATAATTAATTAAACTCTTTTAGTTAATTTGCCTCCTAATCTTATTAGGAACAAATGAGAGTACTTATATTAAATTAATTCCTAAACTCCTTTAGCAATTAAAATAATAATAATTGTAATAATATTTACAAGATTCCTCTTATTAATTTATATTTAATATTTTCAAAATATTAAATAATAAATATTAAGTTATTTAATTTATTTTATCACCATAAATTAAATTAAATAGACTTAAGATATTATTACGATTATGCCATTAACTTCTTAAATAATTATTCTTCATTTTTATGGTGTGACCCTTTATGTTCTCCATATTAAACTGATTGTAAATAAATCAATTAGAACAATTCTAATCTCATTTAAATAAATAAATCAAACTATTTATTTATTTAAATAAATAATATTTATTTATTTAAATAAATAATATTTATTCTACAATAAGGATAAATCTCCTTAGCGATCAACGACTTTTCGGATAATATAAATTTCAACACTAATCATAAAAGAACTTTTGAGTAAATAGTTACCGTACAATTCAATCCTTCCACCATACAATGTTCCAATTAAATATAAGACATGAAATTACTGTAAGGTCTTATTTTATTTAATTATATGTATTTCGATTCCTAAATGCACAACTCCAATTAAATGCAAATTAGAAACACCTTTCTTATTTTATTCCACCTTAGCCAAGGATTCCTGGGTTGTCATTTATCGAATCACATAAGAGATATATCTTCTTTTACTATAAGCGGTAAATTCTTTATTGATCATTCATCATCTCCATATATAACTCATTGTACCCAAGCATACCCTTTAATATACTCTAAGGGTCTTATGGAATAAGTTAAAGTATAAATTATTATATACAAGATACCATGATGATCTCAAGTCTAAGGATCACTTGCACTACTATCTTTTTAGGAAACTAAAACTCTATTAGGTATTCCTTAGCGAGTCATGTTCAGTGAACTTATTCTCCAATAAGCACCTACATATTTTCTATAGTGTCTCCACACAAATGATCATGAGATCAATCATCCTCATCCAATGAGCAAATAACGTATGTACCAATCTTTCTGAATTTACTAATCCCCGTTTTAGTAATCCATTGATTGAGAACATTATTGTTTTTATGATATCTAAGAATTTAGATCTCATTAGCATGACCACATCATAATTCTAAAAGTATTGCTTAAAACTATGGGTTTATCACATATATTAAAACAAAATCATGTTGATAATCAAATGCCTTTAGTAAATTAACACTTTTATTAATAAATAAATAAGATTGATTACAAAGTATATGCTTTATCATCATACATGATTGGCTTATATGCGTACTACTTTCAATATCCTACTTACACTAAAGCCAATCACCATGGTATCTGTGACACCCCCAAATTTGGGTACTTCAATTATCACGGGATTTGGTGTTCACTGTCTAAACATCATGTATCTATCTACCCATAATAAATAAAAAATCATAAATAGATAGAAATAAATCCTCTCCTTATGGAGTTACAACATTTGAATGTAAATACATCAATCCTAGGTCATACTAACCTTAAATCTCAAATGCGGAAACATAAATAAATAATAAGTCTTACACAACTTTAACATAAGTCTGAAACATAAATACATCAAATAAACAACAAGTCTTCATCACTTGTTAACTTTGCCCTTGCATTTGCTAGTAGAAGGCTCGTCAGACCTTTTGTTCTTAACTGTAGTGTTATTATTACGCAAGAGTGAGCACGATTGCCCACAAGTATAATAATATAACAATAAAATAATAACATGCGAATGAATCATAGACTTCCAAAATAAGAAAACTCGGTTTTTGAATCAAGAATGAATACTAAAATTCAAAAGAACTTCTGAGGGTCATAAGACCTTGAACTATGTCCTAGGTTGTTAAGTGTTTATACTTGAAACCTTTAACTGTCATAAGACTATGGACTCTTCTTCTCATACTTAGGGGGATCAACCTTTAGTACCATACCGTGCACAATATCTTAATGCTAAAGCATAATTAATCCCCTATGACAGGGTTGTTCATCTCAGTTTGACATTAGAGTCCACACCAAAGGAAGTTTGGTTTGGATAAGCTCAACAATGGTTCTGAAATTTAGAACATTCATCAACTATGGACTAGTCGAATCAATAAGGATTCGCTAGTCTTACAAGGTTCAACAATAATTGATATTTAATTTTAATAATAAAATTCAAGATGTATACAATTAAATAAGTATTGTATAATAGGAATCATGCTTTTAAAGAATGATAACATCTAATATGAAATCTCGACTTGAGCAATAATAAATAAGATAGAATAAGGAACTTGCTTTATGTAAATAAACAAGGTTTAGGAACTTGCTCAGATAAAGTTAGGGTTAGAGAACTTGTCTCGTGCTTGGGCTAAACAAATACTACTCTCGTTCACCACAAGTTCTACACACATACCATATGTATTCACGACATTCATTAGTTACATTAATACTAACCTTATAGGTTTAGTTCCCTCTTTTAATACAACTTGTTAACTTGGTTTAAATTCTGCTCATTATTATCATTCACATATACAGGACTGAAATCTCAAATCTTAAGTTTAAACAACATCATATCTTCTCATGAACATCATTTTTTTTAATGCGGTTTAACCAGTTACAAAACATAGCAGTTATAAGGTCATAAGACATTTTCTAATTTATTTTTTTAATTCTCTTATTATATTATCCATTAGTCACATTTTCACTTAATTATTTAATATAAACTCCACTTTATTTAACAAATATTTACCCTTTTAATTTAATTACTTAATTAAATTAAAATATTTTCATCCCCTTACTATTATTACACTCGAATAAATTATTTCATAATAATTTTTATCGAATATTTATTTTATTCCATAAATATTTCAACTAAAATATTTATTTTATTTGATAAATATTTTAATAATAATTTTCATCGAATATTTATTTTATTCTATAAATATCTCAATTAAAATATTCATTTTATTTTATAAATATTTTAAAAATAATTTCCATCGAATATTTATTTTATTCCATAAATATTTCAACTAAAATATTAATTTTATTTGATAAATATTTTTATAATAATTTTCAGCGAATATTTATTTTATTCCATAAATATCTCATTTAAAATATTCATTTTATTTTATAAATATTTTAATAATAATTTCCATCGAATATTTATTTTTTCTCATAAATATTTCAACTAAAATATTTATTTTATTTGATAAATATTTTAAAAATAATTTCCATCCAATATTTATTTTATTTCATAAATATCTCAATTAAAATATTTATTTTATTTTATAAATATTTTAATAATAATTTCCATCGAATATTTGTTTTATTCCATAAATATTTCAACTAAAATATTTATTTTATTTGATAAATATTTTAATTATTTATTAACTTTTTATTTTTTATTTTTTATTTTTTATTTTTTTAATTTTTTTTGCCCACCGGGGCGGGGTAATTTAGCTTGGTAACGCCCGCCGGGGCGGGGTAATTTAACTTGGTAATGCCCGCCGGGGCGGGGTTACCCAGACTCAGTTTTTGTAGTTCGCGAACACATAACAAGGCCAATTTAGGCCAAAATCTCACACAAGTTCAACCATATGTTCTAAACTTGCAGTTCGTGAAGAACACAGAACATGGCCAATTTAGGCCAAAACTTCATACAGACAATTAATACAATTTCACCCAACTATTCTAAACTTAACATAAACACTTAATGACACTTCTAGCATGTTTTTAACACTTTAAGTCACATAAACAACATGATTTAAAGCCATAATTTTTATGTTCTTGCTATTTTTTAAAGTTTCGTCAAATTTCATGAAATTACAAATCACAGATTCTTTATAACACCAAATCAGTCCGTTTAAGTTTTGTTCTTTTTGTTTTTATATGTGTAAACGTAATCATTCATCAATTTACCGATTAATATGCAATTTAAACACAAATTTTTGTACTTACAAGCCATATTCATATATTTTTCTCTGTAACTATAAAACTCTAATTTGAACATGATTTTATGAATTAATTACTCTAAAACACATATAGATCATATGTAATTAAATTATACAGGTTAATTAAACATATACAACATCATAGATTTAACAATTAGCCATAAAAATTCAATTACAAAAACTAAAAGCCAATTTTCATGCAAAGTTTCTAAGTACGTAATATAAAAGTTTGGGTTAGGAAATTACCCTTAATTCTCTGTTAAGATTGCTAGAAAGTGGAAGAAACTTCTTAAATTTCCAATTCCTTCGTCAATTCTCTCAATCTCCCTATTTTCTCTCTGTAGTTCACTGACTTAGGTTTTTAGGAAATGAGAAAGCGTAAAAAGAAAATGACTGATATAAGTCGTGGTCGGTTAATCCCGTAATGGGTTAACTGGCTAACTTCCTTTAGGGCCATGTTTGGCTATCTTATTAATACTCTTCCCCCATCAATTTAATTAAACTCTTATTATATAGTTTAATAATGTCACACCCATTTAAGTAATTAATTAAATATCTAATTTAATTTAATTAAATAAAATAGAATAATTCCACATTAAATCACATAGTCACAAAATTAATTTCTCATTCATCAATTATGTCAAATCATTAAATCTTCAATTAATTATCAAATTAATTAGAATAACATTATGCTTATTGAATAATTCATTTAATCAATTAAGCTCAATTAAGTACATACTTTTGAATAATAAATTCTCCACATTAATTTAATCAATGTAACACATATAATTAAATTAATCTACCACACATTCATCAATTGATTATTTAACCCAATAATTAAATCATCGAAAAATATTTATTTAATTTAATAAATATTTAAATTACAATAATCTCGCTTATCACATCTTTCCCCCTTAAAAGGATTTTTTCCCCAGAATCACGACTCAATCAATTCATCTCGTTACATTCTCCCCCCTTACAAAGATTCTATCTCTAGAATCGTTTACACATAAATTAAGCAAATAAATGTGGTTAATTCTTCATCATATGCTCTTCGAGTTCCCACGTAGCTTCTTCAGCGTTGTGGTTCCTCCAAATGACCTTAACATAAGGTATTATTTTATTTTCGAGAACTTGCTCTTTCCTGTCAACAATCTGAACAGGAACTTCTTCATAGGTTAAGTCTTTCTCAAAATGCAGGGGTTCATAGTCGATAACGTGTTTGTAATCGATCTTATACGATCGTAAGACAGAAATATAGAAGACATTATGGATATGTTCTAAGGCTGGAGGTAGGGCTACCTCATAGGCAACTTCACCAATTCTCCTCAAAACTTCAAAGGGTCCAATGAATCTCGGGCTCAATTACCCCTTTTTAACGAATCTAATCTTTCTTTTCTAGGGAGAGACTTTCAAAAATACCAGGCTGCCCAATTTGAACTCAACATTCTTACGATGTGGATCGGCGTATTTCTTCTGCTTATCTTGAGCTGCTACTAGTCTTTCCCGTATTACTTTGACTATCTTTGTTGTTTGCTGTACCAGTTCTGGTCCTAGTAATTGTCTCTCGCCAACTTTATCCTAGTAAAGTGGAGTTATGCACTTTCTGCCGTACAACGCTTCATAAGGCGGCATGCCAATACTAGCGTGGTAACTGTTGTTGTAGCCGAATTCTACAAGCGGTAAGCGATCATCCCAATTTCCCCTAAAATCCATGATGTATGATCTCAACATATCCTCCAATGTCTGAATCGTTCTTTCACTCTGCCCATCTGTCTGAGGGTGATTTGCCGTACTCATTCTCAATTGCGTCCCCATGCACTCCTGTAGTCGTTTCTAGAAGTTTGATGTAAAGCGCGGATCCTTAGCTGAGATAATTGACACCGGAACTCCATACCTCAAAATAATCTCTTTCACATATAACCTTGCCAACTGATTTATGTTAAATTTGATTCTGATCGGAAGGAAGTGTGCGGATTTTGTCAGTCGGTCAATGATAACCCATACTGCGTCATAGCATTTCTGAGTTGTCGAAAGGCCATCCACAAAATCCATCGTAATATGTTCCTATTTCCATTCCAGGATTTCTAAAGGTTGTAGCAACCCACTCGACCTCTGATGCTCTACTTTCACTTTCTGGCATGTCAGACACTTGGCAACACACTCTGCAAGATATCGTTTCAAATTTGGCCATCAGAAATGTTGTCGAAGATCTTGGTACATCTTGGAACTACCAGGGTGAATCGAATACCGTGAGCTATGAGCCTCGCTCAAAATATCTTCCTTAATTGCTGGCACTGGCAGTACCCAAACTCTGCTCTTAAATCTCAGTATTCCCTCGCTGTCTATTTTGAATTTCGATTCGGTTCCTTTGGATATCTTCTTTTTCACCTTTTCACATTCTTCATCCTGAAGTTGAGCCTCTTTAACTTTATCCAGCAAGGTTGTACCAGCTTGCATTTGGAATAACTTCTCGTCAATCTCCATAGGATACTTCAGTTCCAATTCCAACTTCTCCATCGCTGAAATTAGCTCCTCCTGAGTGGTTAACATCATCAATTTCTCCCGACCCTTTCTACTTAAGGCATCGACAACCACATTAGCTTTACCCGGATGGTATAAAATCTCGTAATCATAGTCCTTAATTAGCTCCAGCCACCTTCTCTGGCTCATATTCAAGTCCTTCTGTGTAAAAATATATTTCAGACTCTTGTGGTCTGTATATATTTCACACTTCTCCTCATAGAGACAGTGTCTCTAGATTTTCAAAGAAAATATCACTGCAGCTAATTCTAAGTCATGAGTTGGATGCCCCTTCTCATAGTCCTTCAATTGTCGTGACGTATATGCAATGACCCTGCCATTTTGTATAAGCACAAAACCCAGTCCTTTATGCGGCGCATCACTTTAAACCACAAAATTTCCTGTATCATCCGAAAGAGATAACACATGTGCTATACTCAACCTCTTATTAAGTTCTTAAAAGCTTTCGTCATACTTCTCTGTCCAAATGAATTTCACAGCTTTCCTAGTCAAATTCGTCAGCGGGGTTGCGATCTTGGAAAAGTCCTAAATGAATCTTCTATAATAACCTGCCAATCTAAAAAAACTTCTTACTTTCGACGACATTTTTGGTTGATCCCAATTTATCACAACTTCGACTTTGAAGGGATCTACCGAAATTCCATCCTTATCAATCACATGACCAAGAACTTACACCCGCTCAATCCAAAATTTGCATTACAAAAACTTGGCATACAAATTTTCCCTTCTCAATGCCTCTCAAGCTAACTTCAAATGCTCTTCAGGTTCTTCCTTGGTTTTCGAGTATACCAAAATGTCATCAATGAACACCACCATGAATTTATCCAAAAATGGTTTAAACACCCTGTTCATCAGGTCTATAAATGCTGCATGAGCATTTGTTAGGCCGAATGACATCACCAGGAATTCATAGTGACCATATCGAGTCCTAAAAGCTATATCCAGAATATCCTCTGGTCTCACCTTCAACTGATGATAACTACTCCTCAAGTCTATTTTTTAAAAGTATCTTGCACCCTTCAATTAATCAAACAGGTCGTCGATCCTCAGTAATGGATATCTATTCTTAATCGTGACCTTATTCAGTTCTCTATAGTCAATGTAGAGCCGCATCATTCCATCATTCTTCTTCAAAAATAACACCGGTGCTCCCCACAGTGATACGCTCGGTTGAATGTACTTCTTATCTAGTAACTCTTGCAGTTAAACCATTAATTCTTTCATCATTACCAGAGCCATCCGATGCGGTGCCTGGCGCTAAATCGATCACAAACTCAACTTCTCTATCTGGCAGAAGTCTTGACAGATCATCTAGAAATACGTATGTGAAGTCCCTCACTACTAGTATCTCTTCTATCTTCGGGTTCTCTTTACGACTGTCGACTATGCAGGCTAGATATTCTACACAGCCTTGTCTTAACAACTTTCTGGCCTGCATCATCGTCAGACAACTCGCTTATTTAGGTGACTTGCTGCCATAAAACACAACCTTTGACGGAGTCATAAGGTTAATACATTTCTTTTGGCAATCAATTACAGCCCCGTAATTGAATAGTCAATCCATTCCCAAGATAACGACAAATTCCCCAAGTCTTATAGGGATAAGATCTATATTCATAATATTACCCTTAATGTCCACCCTACAATTCTTGTGTACATACTTAGCAGGGATCACTTCTCTATTCGCAATCTCTATGTTCATTGGGTATTCTAACTCGTCCTTAGGCAATTCCAAGTTCTTAGCAAAGTCATCGAATATAAATGAACAAGTAGCACCCGAATCAAATAATACATAAGCATTAACTTTATTGATCGGAATGATACCTGACACCATATTGTAAGACTGCACAACATCCTGCACTGTCATGTTGAATGTCCTGGTGGTCGATCAGTTGGTTGCGGTTGGTCCCATGATAGTTAGAGCACTGCTACCGCGGTTTCCCATGTTCCCTCCTATTCCTTCCCCTGTAGATCCTTTCTTAGGACAATCCCTAGCCAAGTGGTCCTTCGACCCAAATGTGAAGCAGGCGCCCTTCTTTGGTTTAGGGGCAGTTAGGTGCTATGTGGCCTTCCTGACCACAATTATAGCAAACTCTTTTCCCTTTCATACAAACCCCCAGGTGAGCTTTTTCGTAAGTCAGACATGCTTCAATCCTCTTCTTATGACCTCCTTACTGAATTCCAGTTGACGAGTTGTCAGTCCACCTCCTTTTTTGATTGATACTTCCCCCCGTATTGCTGCAACTGGCATTATTATTTCCCTCATTTTCACTCTTCTTCTTCTTTTGATCCTGATTGTACTTGGTTACAGCATCGCTCCAACCTTCAGCGAGGATGGCCTTTTCCAGTACTCTATAGCAAAAGTGTTCAGCTGAAACATTGGCACTTTGCTATATAACCAGGGCTTCAGTCCCTGTTCAAACATTCTTGCTTTCCTCTCATCCTTGTGTACTTAATACGGGGCGAACCTATCCAACTCATTGAATTTTGCCGCATAACCTGGTAAAGATATATTCCTTGCTTTAATTCCAAAAATTGTACCTCCATTTGGTTCTGCGAGCTTATTGGGAAATACATCTCGAACAACATCTCTTTGAACCTCTCCCAGGTGATCACACATTCTCCTCCACGGACCTTATTTGCTTGCCACCAATAACTGGCTTCTAATTTTAGGATGAATGTTGCGTAGGCGATTTTCTGGTCCTCTCTGACTCTGGCGACGTCAAAAACCTTTTCCATCTCCATAATCCAAGTTTGAGCTTCTATCGGGTTCATGGAACCTTTAAGCTCTGGTGGTCCCACCGCCTTAAAGTCCTTAAACGTTATATTTGGTGGAGCTTCAGGTTGATTGTTAATTGCTCCAGCCAGTAAATTCTCCAACGACTGAACGGGGTCAGCATTGGCATTGTTGTTGTTCGTCGACCCTTCTTGGGCCGGTTGACAGTTTGGTCTTCTTCTCGACGGCATATTTCTATTAAGAATATACGCTTATGAGGTCTTTTTTCAATCCCTTAAATATTTAAGGCTTAATTAAAACAATTAAACATAATCACTTAATACATTATCTCAAATAAACTCTGATATTATATTTAAATCAAAAGTTTTAACATAATATGATAACATCACTGCTATTTACATCATCTATCCCAGGATAAAGAATCTTCAGGATTAAATCATCATAATATTCCTTTGTTTATAAGTACATCAGAATTTACATTTTTAACTAACATTGATATTCACATAATTCATACTGTTCCTATCACGGCCTATTAAGATGTCAAATAGCTTCTCTGTACTTTTCTTCCATGATACGAAACATCGTTCTGCGATCCAACATGTACGAAGGTAAGTCCTCGAACTGAATTAGATAGTACATAACTTGATCATGAGCTTTGTTCATTGCAGTGTTGAGTGCACAATCCATCTCCACCATCTTGACCTTCTTTGCTTGCACCTCTTCCTCGGCTGCATCTGCTGGCTGAGAAGCCTTCTCATAAGCATCTTCAGTTCTAGCTGGCTTAGCAGATTCCTCTCTCAGATCATCCTTTAGTTTTGCAACCTCTGCCACCATCTCCTCATTGTCACCCTCTAGGTGAACCAATTTCCCCTCCACATTTCCAAGACGTGCATCAAGACCTTGAATTTCCTCATTCTTCTGTCCTATAGTGGCCTGGAGTTCATCTGCCAGCTCCACCAATTTTTTGACTCTATCCTAAAGCTCAATGTTACGGTCATACACCTTGTCATACATCTGAGCTACAATAGAGTTAGGTGGGAACTCATCTTCTTCCTCTTCCTCCTCAGGGTCCTCCTCTGGATCAGTCTCGGGCTCATGCTCTTGACTAACAATAGTGATCAACGGAGATGGCTCTCTCTGTACCAACTGCTCCCGGACGACATGAATGTCTCGGGCCTCCTCCACTCTAGGTACTCAGGGTTCCTCCTCCCCAGCTCAACTAGATCCTCCAACATCCGACATCCTGACAACACAGTTTTAAATTTTAGTTACTAATCGATACTTGTGAGCACATAAGTTTATCACATAAGCACATAAAGTCTTTTATTATCTTCAATGAATTAATGAATTCATTTCTTAGAACTCGATAAGATTTTATCACCACTATGTTCTCGATCTCCTATAAGGCTACTGCCTAAGGTTTTTCCCCTACCTAAGGTTCATAACCTACAGCTTTGATACCAACCTGTGACACCCCCAAATCTGGGTACTTCAATTCCCATGGGATTTGGTGTTCACTGTCCAAACATCATGTATCTATTTACCCATAATAAATGAAAAACCATAAATAGATAGAAATAAATCATCTCCTTATGGAGTTACAACATCTGAATGTAAATACATCAATCCCACGTCATACTAACCTTAAATCTTAAATAAGGGAACATAAACAAATAATAAGTCTTACACAACTTTAACATAAGTCTGAAACATAAATACATCAAATAAACAACAAGTCTTCATCACTTGTTAACTTTGCCCCTGCCTTTGCTAGTAGAAGGCTCGTCGGACCTTTCGTTCTTATCTGCAGTGTTATTATTACACAAGAGTAAGCACAATTTCCCACAAGTATAATAATATAACAATAAAATAATAACATGCGAATGAATCAAAGACTTCTGAAATAAGAAAACTCGGCTTTTGAATCAAGAATCAATAACAAGAATTAAAAGAACTTCTGAGGGTCATAAAACCTTGAACTATGTCCTAGGTTGTCAAGTGTTTATACTTGAAGCCTTTAACAATCATAAGACTATGGACTCTTCTTCTCGTACTTAGGGGGATCAACCCTTAATACCATATTGTGCACAATATCTTAATGCTAAAGCATAATTAATCACCTATAACAGGGTTGTTCATCTCAGCTTGACATTAGAGTCCGCACTAAAGGAAGTTTGGTTTGGTTAAGCTTAACAATGGTTTTGAAATATAGAACGTTCATCTACTATGGACTAGTCGAATCAATAAGGGTTTGCTAGTCTTACAAGGTTCAACAATAATTGATATTCAATTTGAATAATAAAATTCAAGATGTATACAATCGAATAAGTATTGTATAATAGGAATCATGCTTTTAAAGAATGATAACATTTAATATGAAATCTTGACTTGAACAATAATAAACAAGATAGAATAAGGAACTTGCTTTATGTAAAGAAACAAGGTTTAGGAACTTGCTTAGATAAAGTTAGGGTTAGAGAACTTGCCTCGTGCGCGGGCTAAACAAATACTACTCCCGTTCACCACAAGTCCTACACACACACCATATGTATTCACGATATTCATAAGTTATATTAATACTAACCTTATAGGTTTAGTTCCCTCTTTTAATACAACTTGTTAACTTGGTTTAAATTCTGCTCATTACCATCATTCACATATACAAGACTGAAATCTCAAATCTTAAGTTTAAACAACATCATATCATCTTATGGACATCATTTTTTTAACGTGGATTAACCAGTTACAAAACATAGCAGTTATAAGGTCACAAGACCTTTTCTAATTTATTTTTATAATTCTCTTATTATATTGTCCATTAGTCACATTTTCACTTAATTATTTAATATAAACTCCACTTTATTTAACAAATCATTACCCTTCTAATTTAATTACTTAATTAAATTAGAATATTTTCATTCACTTACTATTATTACACTTGAATAAATTATTTCATAATAATTTCCATCGAATATTTATTTTATTTGATAAATATTTTAACTAAAATTTCTATCGAATATTTATTTTATTTCATAAATATCTCAATTAAAATATTCATTTTATTTTATAAATATTTTAATAATAATTTCCATCGAATATTTATTTTATTCCATAAATATTTCAACTTAAATATTTATTTTATTTGATAAATATTTTAATAATAATTTCTATCGAATATTTATTTTATTCCATAAATATCTCAATTAAAATATTCATTTTATGTTATAAATATTTTAATAATAATTTTCATCGAATATTTATTTTATTCCATAAATATTTCAATTAAAATATTTATTTTATTTGATAAATATTTTAAATAATAATAATAATAATTATTATTATTATTATTATTTCGCCCGCCAGGGTGGGGTAATTTAGCTTGTTAACGCCCGTCGGGGTGGGGTTACCCAGACTCAGTTTCTGTAGTTCGCGAACACTTAACACGGCCAATTTAGGCCAAAATCTCACACAAGTTGAACCATATGTTCTTAACTTGTAGTTCGTGAAGAACACAGAATAGGGCCAATTTAGGCCAAAACTTCACACAGACAATTAATACAATTTCACCCAACTGTTCTAAACTTAATATAAACACTTAATGGCACTTCTAGCATGTTTTTAACATTTTAAGTCACATAAACAACATGATTTAAAGCCATAATTTTCATGTTCTTGCTATTTTTCAAAGTTTCTTCAAATTTCATGAAATCACAAATCACAGATTCGTTCTAACACCAAATCAGTCTGTTTAAGTTTCGTTCTTTTTGTTTTTATATGTATAAACGTAATCATTCATCAATTTACCGATTAATATGCAATTTAAACACATAGTTTTGTACTTACAAGCCATATTCATATATTTTTCTCTATAAACAATAAAACTCCAATTTGAACATGATTTCATGGATTAATTACTCTAAAATACATATAGATCATATCTAATTGAATTATACAGGTTAATTAAACATATACAACATCATATATTTAACAATTAGCCATGAAAATTCAATCATAGAAACTAAAAGCCAATTTCATGCAAAGTTTCTAAGTACGTAATATAAAAGTTTGGGTTAGGAAATTACCCTTAATTCTCTGTTAAGATTGCTAGAGAGTAGAAGAAACTTCTTAAATTTCCAATTCCTTCTTCAATTCTCTCAATCTCCCTCTTTTCTCTCTATAGTTCAATGAGTTAGGTTTTTAGGAAATGAGAAAGCGTAAAAAGAAAATGACGGATATAAGTCGTGGTCGGTTAATCCCGTAGTGGGTTAACTGGCAAACTTCCTTTAGGGCCATGTTTAGCTATCTTATTAATACTCTTCCCCCATTAATTTAATTAAACTCTTATTATATAGTTTAATAATGTCACACCCATTTAAGTAATTAATTAAATATCTAATTTAATTTAATTTAATAAAATAAAATAATTCCACATTACATCACATAGTCACAAAATTAATTTCTCATTCATCAATTATGTCAAATCATTAAATCTCCAATTAATTATTAAATTAATTAAAATAACATTATGCTTATTAAATAACTCATTTTATCAATTAATTTCAATTAAGTACATACTTTTGAATAATAAATTCTCCACAATAATTTAATCAATGTGACACATATAATTAAATTAATCTACCACACATTCATCAATTAATTATTTAACCCAATAATTAAATCATCAAAAAATATTTATTTAATTTAATAAATATTTAAATTATAAGAATCTTGTTTGTCACAATATCTCATATCCATCTTCTCTAAGTGACGATCAAACTGTCGTTCTGTTAAAGCTTTAGTAAATTGATCTGCAATGTTGTCTTGAGATTCCACACGCTCTTGGGTGACATCTTCTCTTTCAATGATCTCTCTAATCAAAATAAAGTGCCGCAACACGTGTTTGGATTTCTGTTGAGACCTGGGTTCCTTAGCCTCCGCAACAGCTCCGATGTTGTCACAGTATAAGGGCACTGCTCCTCTTTCAATGCTAGGAACCATGAAAAGTTCGGTTATTAACTTTTTCATCCAAACAACTCCTTTGCAGCTTCACTTAAAGCTATGTACTCTACATTTGTCACTGAATCAACAACTGTTTGCTGTTTGGAACTCTTCCAGCTCACTACGCCACTGTTTAAGGTAAACACATACCTCGAAACAAATTTTATGTCATCTTGGTTCATTTGAAAACTTGAGTCTATGTAGCCATCTATTTTCAATTCAGACCCACCGTAGACAAGAAATACATCTTTAGTTCTTCATAAGTACTTTATGATATTTTTCACTGCCTTCCTATGCTCTTCTTCAGGATTTGACTGATATCTGCTTGTCACACTGAGTGCATAAGCGGCATCCGGTCTAGTACATATCATACTGTACATGATAGATCCTATTGCTGAAGCATAAGGAATCTTATTCATATGGTATCTCTCCTCAGGTGTCTTTGGGGCCTGTTTCTTGGAGAGATGTATTCCATGGCTCATCGGCATTAGACCTCTCTTGAAATTTTCCTTGCTAAACCTCTTTAGAATCGATTTAATCTATCTTCCTTGGGATAAGTCAAGCATCCTTTTAGATCTATCTTTATAGATCTTTATCCCCAAAATATAGGATGCTTCTCCTAAGTCCTTCATGAAGAAGTGTTTAGATAACCAGATTTTAATTGATTGAAGCATAGGAATATCATTCCCTATCAATAATATATCATCAACATATAATACAAGGAATGAAACATCGCTCCCACTATCCTTCTTGTACACACATGGTTCATCCTCATTTTTGATAAAATCAAACTCTTTGATTGTCTCATCAAAACGGATGTTCCATACCTACGAGAAGCTTGCTTCAATCCATAAATGGATCGTTATAGCTTATAGACTTGATTTGTTCCAACTGTTGAAACAAATCCCTCTAGTTGTGTAATATACACTTCCTCCTCAAGTTTCACATTGAGGAAGGCTGTTTTCTCGTCCATCTGCCAGATATTTTATAGTCGTGATAAGCTGCAATCGCAAACAAAATCCGAATGGACTTGAGTATCACTACTGGTGAGAAGGTTTCATCATAGTCAACTCCATGTCTTTGTTTGAAACCTTTTGCGACCAGTCGGGCCTTATAGGTCTTTACCTTCCTGTCTGCTCCACTCTTTCTTTTAAAGACACATTTACACCCAATAAGCTTAATGCCTTCAGGTGGTGAAACCAAAGTTCGTACTTGGTTTTCATACATGGAGTCCATCTCGGATTTCATATCTTCTTGCCACTTCTCTGAGTCTTTATTACTCATAGCCTATTCGTAATTCACTGAATCATCATCATCTATAATGCATACATCATCGTCATCCTCAATGACGAATCCATACCTTTCAGGTATCTTCGGTACTCTTCCAGATTTACAAATAGGGTGTGTTACACTAGGTTCTTCCACTTGGTTAGGTACCTGACTTTGATCCGTAGTATTTCGTGGTTCTTGAACTTCATCAAGATATATCTTACTCCCAATGACCCCTTCAAGGATAAACTCCTTTTCCAAGTAGGCAACATGTTTCGCAGCAAACACCTTTTGATCAGTTGGATGATAGAAATAATACCCTGATGTTTCTTTAGGGTATCCCACAAATCTACACTTGTCAGATCTAGTATGTAGCTGATCATTTCAAACTTTTTGACATAAGCTGGATAACCCCAAGTCTTAACATGCTTAAGATTTGGTTTCCTCCCTGTCCATAACTCATATGGGGTCTTGGGAACGGATTTGGTAGGTACCTTGTTAAGTAGGTATGCAGCCGATTCTACGACATATCCCAAGAAGGAAACTAGAAGATCAATAAAACTCATTATGGATCGAACCATGTCCAACAATGTTCAATTCTCTTTCAGATAACCATTGAGCTGTGGTGTCCCTGGTGGAGTCCATTGTGACGAATGAGACTTTTGTAATTAATTTTTAAATATTTATTGAATTAAATAAATATTTTGCTGATTTAGTTATTGAATTAAATAAATATTTAATGGAATTATGGTAGATTAATTTACTTAAGTGTGTCACATTAATTAAATTAATGTGAAATAATTTTATAGTTCAAAGTGTGAATTTAATTGAGATAATTATATTAAATGAGTTGTTAAATAATTTTAATGTTGTTATAATTAATTAAACAATTAATTAGAGATTTATTGAGAATATAAATTATGTATTATATTCAAGAAATGAGAATTTTAATTATGTGATGATTTGATTTAATAAGTAATATTGCCTTTTATTTAATTAAATTTAAATAATATTATTTGATTAATTAAAGTGTGACAAATAAACTATATACTAATAAATTAATTAAAATAAATTAGAAAGGGGATTTAATAAACAACCAAACATGGCCTTGAGAATGTGGGAACAATTAAGGCCAGACTGTGCTTAACTGCTACCCACATCCTCAGCAGTTATATTATATACACATTCTATTCTTTATTTTTTTTTAAGTACTGGAAAGCACAAACACAGAGAGAAAAGAGAGAGATTTGAGAGAATAGTGAGATTGAAGAATAAGAAGTTGGAGAATTAAGAAGTTTTCTTTTACATTCTAGCAATCTAAACAAACAATCAAGGGTAATTCCTTAATCCCAAGTTTCAATTCATGTTTTTAATTTTTCTCCATGAACGTATATTTAAGTTCTTTGTTAATTGAAATTCATGATTTATTTGTTAAACACTTGATGTTAGATGTTTATTAACATGTATAGTTCAATTATATATGATTTATATATATTTTAGAGTAATTAAAACCATGTAATTGTGTTTTATTGGAATCTTGTAGTTTACAGAGTAAGAGCATATGAATATGGCTTAAAAGTATGAAAATTTAGGTTTAAATTGCATATTAATCGGTAAATTGATGATTGATTATGTTTATACACGTAAAAACAAAAAGAACGAAACTTGTATGATTTGGTTGAAAAACGAGTTCGTAGTAGTTGATTTCTTTAACAATGTCAAAACTATAGTTTTTTTTTACAAAAACATCAAAATTATGGCTTTAAATCTTGTTGTTTATGTGACTTAAGATGTTAAAATCACGCTAGGAATGTCATTAAATGTTTCTGTTAAGTTCAGAACATATGGGTGAAATTGAATTCATTGTTTGTGTGAAATTTTGGCCTAAATTGGCCTTGTTCTGTGTTCTTCGTGAACTGCAGAAACAAAAACTACTAAGCAGCGCTACTTAGCAGGCTTGTATGTGCCCTACCTCACCACAGCGCCGGTCTCCAATGTATATGGTGCGCTGCAGCGCCGAGTCAAAGCTGCAGCACCACAGCGCCGGTCTCCAGTGTAAATGGTGAGCTGTAGCGCCGAGTCAGAGCTGCAGAACCAGGGCCGCGCTGCAGCACCGGATCCCAGTTCATTCTGGGTGCTACAGCGCCGGTTAGTAGAATTGCCCAGAAAATTTCATTTAATTGTTTAAGTCCAGAAAATGTGATTTAAAACTAATATAATGAACATGAAAATGTATTAAGCATACAATGTGATGTTAAAACAGATTCTTAACATGCCAATACTGTTCTTACATGTTTAAATGATATGTCGAATGCGTAGTTAATCATCGTTTGTGAAGCAACTAATATGTGAAAACTAATGTTGTGATGTGATTTGTATAATCATAATCAGAGTTTAGACAAAAGAGGATGTACT
>CM029016.1:176778887-176919753 GCA_016801055.1 Panax notoginseng
TGTCATGCATGTAAATGTGATTAATATGAATGCCTAGTGAGTTTTATGCATTGTGAAACTAGTTAAGTGTGGTTGAAAGTAAGCATAAATGAAGTAGAACGTCATAACTTGAGATACTTGATTTAACAAATGCAAGCATGTGTAGTAGAGACCTATGAACCACATAGCATGTGTTTTAATGATTAAACGTAAGAAAATTATGAATTGAACACTTAAAGTCTTGATTAAATAAGAATAGATGGTAACCTATGTTAATGTTATGATATGAGGTTAAACTTGGTTATCCACATACTAACATATGTGTTTTGCATGATTATTCGTATATGTGCAAGTCGTGTGTACACTAGCTTTTTGTAGAAGCAGCCATGTCTTGGTTTGCACTAGGAGCAATGCGGCCGCGCCACTCCTCAGTACAAATCAAGCGCGGCCGTGTCGCCCTGCAGTGAGGTCTGTGTTTTGTTAATAAATTGAGAACTGATGCAAGCCTATATTGTAACTTTAATCAGTAATACATGTCCAGTATAGTATACATGTGTTAATAAGCATGTTATTCATAGGATCCTGTGATGAATAAGTGTTTACAACTTTAAAGTCAAATTGTGATTTCAATTATGACATAGTGTGTTAGAAACTAATTTTCATGTGATGACATACGTATAAGATTTATGCGACTAGAAGACTAGCAATATATGTTAACATTGATAAATTTCACTTGTATATGATAGTAAGTTAAGATAGTAGGTGTACATGTTGAACTTGTATAACTAATATGATTATACATGAATAGGATATCATAGTGCATTGGATTGATATTAAGCTTTACTTTGGTAAACTACGCTTGAGGCAAGTATCCTAAACCCTTGCATTACTTTATTCGACGAATGTCGTAAACAATCCTTATCTCTTTGAATGCAAGTTATCTTACTTTCTCGTTCGATTGAGCTAGAATGTTAAACTCTTGAGAAAACTATTATTCATGTTGAACTTGGTATTGTTCTTGAATATTATGAAAGTGTCTATGCCATTTGATTTGGCTAGACTATATGTATGTTCATAAAACTATCCAAACCAATTAACTGGTGCGAAAATCTTGAAAACTGAGTTAAACAAGCCTTATGGTAAGAGGAGTGTTTATTGTTGGAAGCTCCAACACACGCATGAATATTATTGTGGTGTTATGCATAACATAGAGTATTATAGACAGATCATCTATCGTACATATTTCTTTTGGGTTATCAGTTTAATATTGATGATTCTAATAGATGTTCAATAGTCCTTAGTGACTGTTCAGTATAAATTATTTATCCAGTTGGATACGTTGATAGCCTTTGAATTTATATATATTTGTTGATCTATATTGAATTATCATTTCATATTCCAAGGATTCGATTCAAGAATTGTTGATATTCGTTATTCATGATATTATTCTGAGATTCTGAACTATTTTAGAGATGATACTTCAATATTTCAAACTTGTGTTATAAAGCTCTTTACCATTGTTGTATATTACTTGCTAGGCAATTTGTGCTCATTCTTGCTTATTTAAAACCTTTCAGTTAAGGCAGAACAGGGAAGTGTCTCTGGGAAGGACAAGGGCAAGGGTAAGGCTACCGACTAACTTGTTCTTTTATGTTTAAAAGTGTTATGTTGTATTAAGACTGTCTTCAGACTATGTTTAAGCTTAAGTATGATTATGTAATAAGTCTTTATTCGATATCATTATGTAATCTATTAAGTACTGTAGGTTGCGAGACTTGGGAGAATAATTATAATAAATCATTGTATATTATTCTAGACTAGATCTTTCGTTGTGAATGTGTAATTTTAGTTACTATTATATTACCATGAGCACGTGATGAACCAAATTCGAGTGACCAAGTGGCGGTCCAAATTTGGGGGTGTCACAGGTTGGTATCAGAGCTATGGTTATAAACCTTAGGAACGAGAGTCCTTAGATTATAACTTAGGAAAACTTAGGAGATAAAGAGGGATGAGACTTATATAGAGTTTTCATAGAAAGAGACTTAGTGTGTTATAGAATATAACTTCATTCTATACAATGAACTTATGTTATTTAACATTCTAATAGAGTTGTTGTTTGTGTTGTCTTGTGTTGGTGAATATAGGATGACTGACATGGGAGGACCTAGCCAAGTGGTACAAGAGGAGCCGCGTGATATTCACGTAGTATATGAGGCACCATTGATAATGGAGCCCATATCAGTAGTGGCCCCTATTGATGATGATGATGATGAGGAGGAGATGGAGCTATTACCCGAGGAGTCTGATCCAGAGGAGGAGCCTATGGAGGAAGAGTCTGAGCCCATGGAGGACTCCGACGAGGCTACTTTCGAGGATCGAATGATGGGGGAGTATGAGGAGCAGATTTTGGAATTGGGATGTAGAGTGGAGGAATTAGAGACTGAGGCTAGGGAAAGGGAGTCCGAGTTCCAAAAACTGAGGGACGAGGACCATCAGAGGCAATTAGTGATGTAGGAGATGGAGGTGAAAATTGCTCACTGTAAGGAGGTAGGGATCCAAATGGGAACTTTGTTTCACCGATCAGTGGCTAGGAATGTTGAGCTGGTAGGGAAGCTAGAAGAATCTGAGCAGAGGGAGCCTAGTGGGAAGGCTGAGAAGGAAGCACTTCGCACTCAGCTAGAGATGGAGGTGATGGATAGGATCCACTTCGAGGAGAAGTGGGAAGGAGCTAATGATCAGGCTAATAATCCAGAGGATGAAGTGAGGTGTAAGAGAAGGAAGATGAATAAGATGGGCTATGCTCTATGCACGACCATGGAGAGGTTGATTGATGGAGTAAATCACTACCCGACAGAGCAGGGACAGACCCGGCATACCATAAGCTGAGACATGGTGGTGCATATTACTCAGAAGGAATACCAGAGCGCCGTGGAGCGTAAGATGTTAGATTGAGTATAGAGGAAGAAGCTTAGTAGTTGTAGTATATTTATTTTTGTGTTGTTTAATCAATTGTTGAAATCTCAATCTTTTGTGTAAGATGTGAGATAGTAGTAGACCCTAACTTTTGAAAAATGTTAGAGGGGTAGTAAGCTAGTGATGTCCCCATCTTTTGTGATATTAGGGGATATGTGTTATCATTTATAGCAGTATGCTAGAGAGAATAATGTAATTGTAACAATTTTGTATATGAATATAAATGAGCTTAATTCAGAAACGTGTTATAAAGTTATTTTTGTGTTGTTTAATCAATTGTTGAAATCTCAGTCTTTTGTGTAAGATGTGAGATAGTAGTAGACCCTAACTTTTGAAAAATGTTAGAGGGGTAGTAAGCTAGTGATGTCCCCATCTTTTGTGATATTAGGGGATATGTGTTATCATTTATAGCAGTATGCTAGAGAGAATAATGTAATTGTAACGATTTGTGATGTAGATCATAGCACTAAGGCGTAGAATAACTATACCGGAAGAGTCGGTTAATGATGAAAGAAGACCAGTAGATCCGATGCAAAGGCTTGTAATTTTGTTAGGAGAGGCTCTTAGGGGAATGAATGAACCAGTACCACCCGTTCCCCAAGCAGCTCCTGTCATAAACTTTAAAGATTTTAAGAGTGCATGACCACCAGAATTCGTAGGAACTACTGACCCGATAGTTACGCAAAGATGGATCAAGGAGATCGAAAAAACTTTCACTATAGCTCGCGTAGGTGAAGACCAGAAGACAGTATTTGCCACATACATGATGAGAGGCAAAGCAAACTATTGGTGGGAAGCTAATCAACAAAGGGTGGGAGAAGGGACTAAAACCTGGGAAAGGTTTAAGACCTTGTTCTTCGAGAACTATTTCCCAAAGAGTATGAAGAATAGGATGGAAGTGAAGTTCCTAGAGTTAAAACAAGGGGATATGACGGTGGTGCAATACGCTACTAAGTTTAACGAACTAGCGTGATTTGCGGAACACCAAGTTGGGGATTAAAAAAGAAAGGCGAGATGCTTCGAGCAAGGGCTGAAGCCATGGCTGTATAATAAGGTATCAGTTCTCCAAATTGATCCCTTTGTGACGTTGTTAAAGAAGGCAATCATTGCGAAAGATGGCAGTAAGGCCTTAAGTCTATATCATAAGGAAAAGAAAAACAAGAACACTGGGAGTGAGTATCGTGGAGGAAGCAGCAGCGGAAGGAGTAACTCCGGAAAGAGAAAATGGGGAAATAAAATAACAACAATAACAACAGAAACAATAATCAAGGTGGAAGTCACCAGGAAAACTTTAAAAAAAGGACTGAATCTTGTAACAAGTGTGGGAGGAGTCATCAGGGGCTGAAAAGGAAAGAGCACGTGTTATAATTGTGACAACCCGAGAATTTAGACAATTTTTTAAAATCTTAATTGATTAAATAAAGGTTAAATAATAAGACCTAGATTGGAAATAGAGTTTGGATTTAAAATTTTTATGAAGGACTTATGTGATTGTTTATATTTGTTTATTATATAAACAAATAAAAGAAAACTATTTAACCTAATATTATATATTAGGAATCTGAATTAAATAACTTAATGGTTATAGTAATTGAAGAATTCTAGTATTTAATTTATATACTAGTAAATCAATAAAATGAATAATAATCAATAGATGATTAGTTGATATGATTAATAATAAAAAAAGAAGAAAGTTAAAACTCAAAATTTGAGTTAGGGAAATTTGTGTTGGAAGCACGGACTGTTCGGTTTGTGTCCGGAACGTCAAGATTAGTCAGAAAAGGCTGTAAATACAAAATGTGTCGCGGTTGACTTTTTGGTCAAAGTCAACAATTGACTTTTTAGGGAAAAAAGTCAAAATCAAAGATAGAAGCGGAATTTGAAGACGTGAGCAAGATAATTTAGTCCAAAACGTCAAAATTAGTAAGAATAGACTCTAAACGCCAAATATGTCGGGATTGACTTTTTGGTCAAAGTCAGTAGTTGACTCTTTCGTAAAAAGTCAAACTTAAAATTAGAAAATAAATTTGAAGAAATGGATGTGCCCATGACGTTGGGAGTGTCGAATTTAGTAGGAATCGACTATAAACTCGAAAATTTGAGTTTTCGGGTCTAAAAGTTAAAGACGGGATTAAACACGCAAAACGATGAATTAAAAGCGGGACCCACAAGGGCCAAATCTGCTGAAGATTTTCAACACATGGGTTAGATGACTAACTTCACCAACTCCCCACTCTCTCCATCTAATTTTATCTACTCTCTCTCTTAAATCATAACCAAAGGAAAAAAAATGAGTGAGACATTTCCTCTCATTTTCCTTGACTACCCGATCAAAGAGAGAGAGAGAGAGAGAGAGAGAGAATTTCAGCCATGGGTGGAGCATTGAGAGAGAGGTAGCCATGGAAGAAGAAGATGAGCCCTAAAGGTATAAAATCCTAAGCTTTGTTTAATTTCTTTGTTAAATCAAATCTCAAGTTATGATTCTAAACTTTAAAAATCTTAGATCTACATGTTATATGGTGTGTTATGTGCAGATCAAGACATTTTAGGTGTTAAAAGTTTGATCCAAAGAAAGAAGAACCAAAACAGTTTTTAACTTAGAAAAAAAATTGGTGACTGTTGCACCTAAACAGAAATTTCGGGGTTAGCTAGAATGCCCTAAAAATTCTGGGTTTTTGGTATGTTATAGTACACTCAATAAGCTTTCCACAGATTCCAGAACGGACTAAATCCGACTTCGGAGGAGAGAGTTATGACATTTCAAAGTAGTAGTGTCAAAACTGTCCAACAAGTGTGGTGCAGTCCACTTGAACAGAATTTCTGGGCTGATATATTCGGAATCTGGAAAAATATTAGTAGGGAAGAGTTGTAGTCCCGGAAGTTAGCTTCGTGTGGGCTCTAGAATCGCCTAAAAATGTTTTAAAACGAAAACGTTATGACTATTTTAGCGAAAGAGGATAAATCTGGGAAAAAGATGAAAACTGTTGCGAGTAGAATTTTCATTAATAAATTAATATTAATGATATTAAATTTATTTAATTATTAAATTAAATAAATAGGATAAAAATGATTTTATTGATTTAAAAATTATTTTAAACGAGAATAAAATGTTAGAAAATATTTGGAATTATAAAATATTATTTTCAAAATTTTTAGAGAATTCTCATTAATAAATTAATATTAATGATATTAGATTTATTTAATTATTATATTAAATAAATGAATTAAAAATAGTTTTATTGATTTAAAAATTATTTAAAAATGAGAAAAATGTTTTAAAAATATTTTAAGTTATAATTAATGACTTTTAATAGTTTGATAATAATTTCATTAATATTTAAATATTAATGGTGATGGTTTAAAAATGATTTTTATTAATCATTTAAGTAGAATACTGATGATTTAAAAATATTTTAAGTTATTAACAATAAATTTAATATTTTGACAAGTATAACATTAATATTTTTATATAATTAAATATTAATGATAATAAGATTATTTGATAATTAAATCATTTAAAAATGATTTAAGTGTTTAAAAAATTATTATAAATTATAATAATTAATTAAATATTATGAAAAGCTTCCGAAAAATATTATAAATGATATTTTGCTTATCTAAAATAATATTGAAGCTTAGAGACCGAGTTTAATTGACAATATAAGTGTTAATTGTCGGATAGGGTGATCAGTACACCGAGATGAGACCAAAGTCCAACCAGACCGAACTAGTTAGACTTGATAAGTGTTTATATAGGTTATAAACACCGATGTGGCTATGTGGTAATGTGTCTAGGAGAAGTATGGACTGTAAATTACAGTATTATGTGTTGTGAATTATTATGCTAATTGTAAGACCTATATTGTAATTATAGGTCTTTCAAACGCGGATAAGTATATTGTGTAGCTGTAAACAACGGAAGAGGCAAGTTTGCTAACTCAATCTTGAGTTAATATTGTTTAAATATTATAGTGGTTAATTATTGCTGATTATACCACATTCAAGAATTTATTGTTGGTTATTCGCAGTTAGTGCATGTTTAATAATTCAAATTGAATTACTGATTCGGAGAATATACATTTGTAGAATAACTGTTGTTGGATATTCATATTCGTGGAAGATAGAATTGACAGTACAGATAATTCTTGTTTATTGTCAAATTATGTTGAGAAATGTCATAGCTAATTATTCTGACTAGATAAACATTTGTTAGAACTTGATAGGTTCGAGAATAGAAGAGAAGAGAATTTAATTATTATTGATAGATCAATGCCAGTTGTATCGGCTAGATCGAAAAAGAAAACTTGATAGGCTTGAGAAGAGAAGAGAAGTGATTAGAAATTAAAATCATTTCATTTCGTTATTAAATCAAATTCTGATTCAAAGACTGAGAAGAACAACTTTTTATATAAAGGGAACATTTTAGGTCGTATATTCGGCCATTGCGCACTGTTAAGTATTATGCATAATATAGGGTATAATAAAGATGACCACTTGTTATACTTATAGAGGGGTATGATTTAATCTTTATGGTTATCTGATACTCCTACGTATGTATCAAAGTAAATCTTTGATAGATACCCGAGAAGAGAAGTTCTAGATCTTGTGGGATCACTCGGCATAATTCTAGAAAATATTCCACTTTGTTATTGCGTAGAATTGATTCTTGTTTATTCAATAGAATATCGTAGAAATTTTGAAAGCGTTGTACTCTTTCATTATCATATTATTGTGTTGCCTAGAATACGAGAAGACTTATTATTGATTAATGATTTGTTCAGCTATTTCAAAGTTCCCCAAACTTTGGTGTCATTCTTTCAAAATAGATAGTCTATTATTCTGATACTTATACATTCATTGTATATCTTAATTTGCGAGATAAATTTGTTGCTCACCCTTGCTAAATAAAACTTTTCAGCTAGGGACGAAGTTGCAGAAGATGCTGTGAAGAATAGAGGCAAAATGCTGGAGAAGTTATAATAAACTTATTATTATATTATGTTTGTAAATCCTTTTTGTTTATCTAAAGGGTATGTTTGTAATGTTAAGGTTAGAGAACCTGGGATTAATGTATTAACAATCTCTGTTAATGACTTATGTATTACTATTTCTATATGAATGGGTAGTTAGATGTTATTATATTATGGATCGTGAACTCCAAACTCGGGGGTCAGGTTACCCGGATTTGGGGATGTCACAGGAACCAATGATAAACAATCTAAGATATGATTAGATTGAGAAGAAGGGTAAGATACATTAGGAACCATGTATGTTTGTTCATGACCAAATGTGTTACGTTATATGATCATGTATTGTAGAGACTTTAAAGACTCAAAAGGAAGTATAGTATCTGTAGCAGACACTAAAGGCAAGTGTTCTAATCGTTGTCTATGTTCAATCTAGACAAGCTTTGTGATTCATATATTCTTACGCATGAATTGATGTATGATGAAGTCGAAGCCAATTCTTTCAGCTAGACTTAAGATGTTTTGGATTTCTTATAATCTATTGAACTATTGTCAATGTTTTACCAAACTATTTTGGTGTGGTTTTCAAATTAAGACTGAGTATGCTAAACAAATGTTTTGTCATCAAACGACAGGCACGTGAGGTTGCCACAACTTAAACGTACATACATTTAAAGAAAGTAGTGTTGTACAACTTAGAGTACTATAGACTGATCACCTAGACGTGCTCGTAAGTAATGCCGGACTTACAGACTTAGTGCCGGGTTGTCCTTTTCAAAGAAAGTATTGATGAGTGAGTTTTATACCCATGAATTGAATGCATTTGAGCTTAATCTTTTGGATGTTTTTAAGTAATTGTGTCTATTCATGGATGTTTTACGTTATTTTGTAGGAATTGGGACAAAAGTTACTTGGATCGACGTTTGGGGTTGCTAGATTCGCGTTTTCGGCTTATCATTTACATAGCAACCACTTCAGGAGCCAATTTCAGTATTGCTCCGGACCTTATTTTGGAAAACTCAAAGAATGAAACTTGTAGATCTACGTCTCCTCTTTTCGAAACATCATGAATCATCGAAATCGAAGTTCGGATAAAGAAGTGATGTCCATTTTTCCAAAGGACGTCGGATCGAAAAATTCTCAAAAAAGTCCCAGCGCGGGGGCGCCCATTTCAAGCCTTTTCTCAGCGTCGGGGCGTTAGGAGGTAGTGATGCAGCGTCGTGAGCAGCGCTGGGGCACTAGGGAAGGGTCTGGTCAAGCTCAGACGCGTTTTGAGGCGAATTTTGACACTTTTTGAACTCCAAATTGGATTGAGTTTGTACCTAAGCTAAAAATTGGACTTGCAGCCTATAAATACATGATGTAAGGCATAAAATAAAGGGAGATGACATAGATTAAATTAGAGATACACTCCATTAGATTAGAACATAAACCCTAGTTCTTATTAGTTTTGGAGATTAAAGCAACTTGGAGACCATTCAAGAACAAGAGTAGGAGCTTGAGGAAGATGGAGATTTGCTGATAATAGATTTATTCTTCACTCTAATCTTACTTTTATCTTTTAATATCTATTCAATTGTGGATTCTTAGTTTTAATTCATTAATCATGAACTAATTCTTTTATTAAGACTACAAATTGAACCTTTTATGTCTATGAATTAATTATTTAATTTAGTCTAATTATTTATGTCTAGGTGAATTGTTTATCATGTCTTGCATTTTTTGATTAATTATTTGGCCAGTAATTACCGTGTTACTCTAGAAGGATTCGGGAGATGAAATTTAGGGTTAGAATTGGACATGATAACATGTATGCTTGATTATTTGCATGAGACGAATAATTAGGGCCGTGAATTGAATATGAATATCTGTTCACTGCATGTAACAAATTGGGGATTGGAACCTAATGAGTTTAATTTAATTATTTTGCACAAGAATATCGCAGGATTAATTTAATTGAATAAAAGTTAACTGATCACTTGAAAAAGGGCTTTTAACACTTAGAGTTCCTGTTAACAATTCAGGAGGCATAATAATTGGGTTAGTTGGATAATTTGTTTATAGTACATAATTTGGGGATATTGTAGTCTTAATCTTTATTTATTTCAATTCATTCATATAGTCTTAACCTTTATTTAATTGAATTAATTTCTAAAGACATCTAGTTTATTTAGTTAATTTAGTTTTCTTAATTCAAAAATCTTAAATCAATTGTTTAGCTAAAATTGATTTGGTTAAGAGTTAGTACTTGATAATTTTTATTAAATAATTCCTCGTGGGAACGATACTTTTCTTATCACTTTATTACTTGTTGACTGTGTATATTTGCACGTATTCATTGGTTGCAAAATCAATCAACAAGTATGAAATGCTCAAGGTCTTGGACCGAAATTGATATTTTACTGAATATCATTCATTGTAAAACGTTTTAAGAAAAGAGAAGTACTATTTTGAATTATTGATAGTACTTCATAACTATTGTTCAGTTATTGAAGATATATTATTTGTATGTTTCAAGCATGTTGTTAAATGGAATTGTCATACTTGCTGAGCTAGTTATGCTCACTCTTGCTTGAACTATATGAATGCAGCTAAGACCGAACGTACCGAAGGATCCGAAAAGGATAAAGGACAAGCTAAGGCGAACCTGTAGATTACTTTTGTAATAGTATAGGTTGTATGTTGATATTATTTGATATTATGAGAAGAACGAATGTAATGGTTATTAAGAACCTGGGGAATGGTAATATTGTTTGGAATATATGTAAGACATATTCGTTCTTTTGAGGCATTTCAATTGAATGTATGTGTGAGCTGTAGCACCGTGTAGCACCATATGTCGGGTTGGAAGATACCCAGATTTGGGGGCGTCACACACATCGCATTTTGCACTTCGCACTTCGCTTTTCATATTTGGCCAATCGCACTTCGCAACTCGCACATTGCATTTCATTTATCATAAATCGCACTTTGAAAATCGCTTTCCTTTACCGATCATTGCTGATGCCTATGCTGGTATTGACTCCAACAGTTTGGCTTTTTGTCGGTGTTGTCGATGCTTGTTTGATGAAGATAAGTTGAGATTTTTTCTACATCTCTGCTGGGGATGACGTTCTAAAATCACCTGACCTTCCTGATGCATACGCTAGTAGTTTACAACGGTACCTACCCTGCTGATAGTTTGACAACGGATCCTACCTTGCTGGTAGTTAACTACGCTGACATTGCCAAACTATTTCAGTTCCCACTCAAACGGTGGTATCCCTGAACTGTCTTGATGTTACACTGAATTGATGCTAATGGTTTTGAATACCGGTTCTTTCGATATCTTTGCTGAAGTAATATTCAAAGGTTTGCTTCACTAGACTCTGCCTGATGTTATGCTGGATTGATGACAACCAACTGATGTCTACGATGAAATTTTTCTCTAATCTAGGTATTTAACTTGCATGCATATTTAAATCTACTGGAGATGCATGCTAAACCTTGATAGAGATGTATGCTGATGTAGCGCATTTGCACATGTGCAGATCATGCATGATATGATAATCTAGATTTATCCTTTGGAGCCTATTATCCTAGGTTGATGCATATTTTAAATTGTCTGGAGTAGAATTTTGCCTCACCCTATTTGAGGTGATTTGGAGTTTCCTTTCGATGTTGGGTGCTTGTGCCCCATTTCCTTGAGAGTTTGATTCGCAACCCGACTGAACTGATGACCTAAATGTCATTGACATCCCTAGAGGGTATAACCCGTTCTTTAGCTACCCAGATTTGAACTTCGGTGTAGAGGCCTCGACTTGTGAGGACTCGACACCGGTTGACACATTTGATGATGAGGATTTCATTCGCTAGACCTTTTGTCATTGGGCTTTTGCTTTTGAGTTAAAGACTTTCTTAAGAGTTTTCCCCTTCTTTTGTAGGGGCAAGCTTATGTCGCCATGATTTCTTTCAGGAGTTCTCCCCTTTCTTTTGATGAGAGGCTTGATTCCACCTTAAACTCCTTCCCTTTCCCAGAATCGAAAAATGCCCCAATTCTTTCGCATGTTGTTGTCGGGGATTCATATGAGAAACTCTCTTTGTTGACCAAATCGCGAGTGAGTAATATCCTCACATATGGATTATTCATTCTGAGAACAGTATGATTGGAAAAGACCAAATGATCATACCGAATCGCCAGTAAGATGATGTGAGGGAAGCTCTGATGATGATGTACCATGCTGATGGTGCTGCCTGGTGCATTTTCCTCTTTAGGATGGTTGATAAATGCCCCAATGTTGAGTTGTCTCTATTTTCGAGATTGCCCCAATCTTGTTGTAAGGGTCCCAATATCGGTTTGTTGCCAATTTTGAAATTGGCCCAGACTTGCTTGTTATTTGGGATAGTTGCTTTGACAGATGGGCTAATAAGATGCCGAGATCGCAAGAGGCTTTTACCTCTATACTATATGGTGAACAGGTAGTGGACTTAGGCTTTGATGCCCTCAATAATTGTTCCTGACTTGTTTGTGCAATCAGCCTTGATGATTTTCTTCTGATTTAATGAAGGCTTGTGATTGAGGGTGTCAGCTCTTTAAAGGTCCTTGCTGATGATCATGCTTGATATTTCGCTGTGTTGTTGTTATAACTTTAATGATTGATGTCGAGAGGCCATCAGACTACATTAAATTGGTCCCAAAGATCTCAGCTTGGTTGGTGATAACTTCACCCAAGTTTGATTTGATCTGCAAGGTTTGATTTGTTGTCTTGATCTGGGGGAACAGGTTGTCAAGTATGAGATAGAATTTGCCATGACGGTTGCCCATGTATTGCTGGAGGTCAAAAGAGATCAAGTCTTCTCGTACTTCAGGAGCAATGAGTTGCTGACGAGTTGCATCTTATGATGATGGTCATTTCATCCCTATTGTTGGTTGTCTTGGGATTAAGGTTTGGATATTTCTTTTGAGGGTCTGACCGCACCGCTGATGGCTGCCTACGTACTCATGTGTGTGTGGGAGATCAGGTCTGCGTCGTTCCTGCTTGATAAGATAAATGATGTGAGAAGTGTTTGTTTGGGGTCTTTGGGTTTTTGTTTAGTTTGACCGCACCATAAAGGGCTACCTACGTACTCCCATTGATGAGGGGAGATTAGGTCTTTTGTAGTTCAGGCCCTTGACTAAGACCTAATTGGCTTGTTTTTTTTTATTTTGATTTTTTTCTTTTTTTTATTTTTTTGTTTTTGTTTTTTTTATTTATATGCATGGAAAATAAAAGGCATACTGTGAAGAAAGTGATACCGTCCCAACATCTCCTGGAACTCACAACTTTATCCTCTGGATCTACATCTTCTTGGTTAGCTAAGGCCTGATAGTCCAATCGTCAGTGGTTATGTTGCCTTCAAGGCCTGCGATAGAGGTTACCTCTTGGTTCTAAATATCTTCACTTATGGCCATAACTTGATCACTTCCTGATTCAGTACATTCCTCAGGGACGCTTGAATTGGACCCACCGCAAAAAGTTATGAACCCCCAATTCTTTGATGGGTTTGTTTCCCCAACAAGCTCACCCATCTTTTCCTACATCTGTTCCTTCACCTTTTTCTTGGGCTTGAGAGGATTCGACCATGAAATCTCCCTCGAACAGTTATTGCATTCCCTGCAAGGAACTTTTCTTTTTAGTTTTTTCTTCTTCGGAAAGGATTAGTATTTCCTCCTTATCATCCAAGGTGATAAAATCAGGAACGTGGTTACTATCTTTGGACCGCAGGATGTTTGATGTTGGCAGAGGAATCTCCTTTGGGTATTCCCTTGTTTTCTTTGCCATTCCTTGCATTAGAATCAGTCCACCTTGTGTTCTGCCAGGATTGGTGCTCATAGCCTTCACCTCCTTTGAACTGTCTGTCTCGAGTGGACATCTTAAGCTTTTTATTTCCTTTTCACCTTTTCTAGTCATGAGGAATTCTATCTTCTGCTCTTCATTTTCAGTGAGATCCTGGATTTTATGTCGCAAAGATCAGCATTCCTTAGTCGCATGTCCAGGTGAGTCAAAATGGTAGAGACATATCTTGGTGGAATCATAACTCTTCATCTTGGGATTTATAGGAGGCAACAACTCAGTAATCCTTCCTTCGCTTATCAGAAAGTGTAGAATTTCTTCTACACTTTGGACCACAGGATGTTTGATGTTGGCGGAGGAATCTCCTTTGGGGATTCCCTTGTCTTCTCTGCCATTCCTTGCATTAAAATCAGTTCACCTTGTGTTCTGCCAGGATTGGTGCTCATAGCCTTCACCTCCTTTGAACTGTCTGTCTCGAGTGGACATCTTAAGCTTTTTATTTCCTTTTCACCTTTTCTAGTCATGAGGAATTCTATCTTCAGCTCTTCATTTTCAATGAGATCCTGGATTTTATGTCGTAAAGACCAGCATTCCTCAGTCGCATATCCAGGTGAGTCAAAAATGGTAGAGACATATCTTGGTGGAATCATAACTCTTTATCGTGGGATTTATAGGAGGCAACAACTCAATAATCCTTCCTTCGCTTATCAGAAAATGTAGCATTTCTTCATTTGATTTACTTAGAGGGGTGAATTTTTGCCTTCTTGTGGAGGTTGTTTGATATTTCTTCTTTGAGAATTCGCATTCCCCAGAGCGATTTTTCCGTTGGTGAGATCTTCTAGTAATTTTGTCACCCCCCTTTTCTTTCCCTTTCAGCCTGCCTAGATCTTCTTCATTTAGCTGGCTCATCCTAGAGAGATATAGGCTTACATTATGGTTACCCTCTTTTTTCTCTTGACTTTCTGATAGTTGAGTGAAAAACTGTCTTGTATCCTGATGTTGGCGCATTATCAGCTTAGCTAGCGGATTCACTTGATTCTGGATAGTCTCTAATTTTTGCACTATTGTCATACCTTCCTAGTTTTCCCACTGTAACACCCCAACTTCTTATAAATAAAATTGAATTTCCTCTAATTATTATTTTGAATAATAAGGTGTTAATTTGATATAATTCTTTGGTTATGCGTGAAATGTGCAAATTTTGCAAAATAAGCAAGTGGTTATAAAATATTCATTATTGTCGGGGAATATTCGTTTGGTCGTAGAGTATTCTTGTTGTCGGGGAATATTCGTACGACAGCGCAGCAATTTGTGGGCCCTAAAACGAAAAGCGGTCGGATGAAGAAAACGACGAGTATGAGTTTTTATAAATAACAGCGTAATTGTTAGCGTTAACACTGTTGGAATACCCGGTGGTTTAAGTACAGTAATACGCGTGGTTGAACAGTAGCACACAGTATTGCACAGTATTGCACAATATTTTTAGATTATTGATTCTTACGTTAGAAGGCACTACTCAATAATTGCTACAGTAATTAATGTTCAATATTTTATTTTATTGATTCAATAATTGCTACGTTGATATTTTATATTATTGTTAATTCAATAATTGTCACTGCACAATATTTTCTATTATCAGATCAATAATTCATATTATTTAAATAATATTATTAAATAGCATTATTGACAATGTCTAAGGAAGTTCTGTCTAGAAAAGGGATTTGGTCACCTAATTGCGCGCCAGTAAAGAGAAATCCTTATCGGAAAGCACCATCTTTCCTGGGAACGACCTGATTGTCATTATTGTGATTCTATAATATTATTCTTGAATAATTAATTATTGATTTATATGATAAGGAAATATTTATTTTATGTGGATATTAATGAAGGAATTAATGTTGTGGTGTTTTATCAGAATTGAGGTATTAAAAATCATCTGTATGTGGATTTCGGTCATTTTCTGTTTGGAATTTGAAAAAAAAAATTTCTACAAAGTTGTAGAGAATTAAATTTCCTATAGAATGGACATAAAATTCGTATTTTTTTGATAAAAGGGCTATTTATTATGAATTATTGAAGTTTCTAAATATTGTTTAAATTTAAAACATTTTTGGAAATTTTCTAGAATGGGTTGGCCGCACTCTTGTCATTGTGGGTGTTCTGAGAATTGTTTTTCAATGGTGGTGTGCATGAATAGCTGCAGGTAAAGCCATAAGGTAGCAGGTTAAGTTTGTTTTGACATTCTAGCATTTTTCTATAAATAGGGTGCTTATGTTAGAATTGAAAATCACACCAGAATCAGAAGTTTTCTCTCTCTATAATATTGAGCGTATTTTTGAGAGTATTTAGATACTTTGAGAGTTGCTATTCACTGCAAATTTCCTTCAACATTATATCCGATATTCCAGTCAGAAGCACTGTTCTTTTGAGGTAAGGGATGTTATTTTCTTCATAAATGATGTTATTTCTTTCAATATCATTATACCAAAATATTGGTATGAATTTTATTTTGAAATTGTTACCTTTTGTGTCGGGGTTACTATGCACGTATACGACACTATTCACGAATACGGCACTATTCACAAAAAAATTAAATTTTCTTTTCTTTGTCCAAGTTGTCTATTATGGTTACTATCTTTGATTGTATCCATGTTTTGATCTTCATTCTTGAATTTTGCTCCACAATTGATTATTATGGAGTATTTTTGAACTTGGATAAATCGAAGTACGAATTCCTAATCTTTGTCCTTTTATCTCATTTGATTCGTTTTCTTTAAGATATTATTCATCATCCTTAGTCCTAAATAATTATATAACTGAATATCTTTGGCCTGTAATGCAAAAATGAATGATTATCTGATGAATATCTTTCGCCCGTAGTGCAAAGATGGACAGGTGTTGAGATGAACATGACCAACTGGTGATACAAATGAATATCTTTGGCCCGTAGTGCAAAGATGAATATTTGGTTCAAGATGTATATTGATTGATGTTACAGGGATAAAATATTGATGATGGACCTTTAAATCATAGAAGATAGTAGATTTTATTCTCTACTTAACTCTTCTAATGAATTGTTATTTCTGCTGTGAATATTGATGTAAAACTGGTTGTCCATTATATTTTATCTGATGTATTGAAGGCTAACGATAATCTGTTCTACATTATCTTAGTCATAATATTCTTTACTGGGCTAGTTGAGCTCACCCTTTTCTTTTTTTCCATATTTCTTCTAAGGAGGCGAGAATATAGCGGGAACTAGTCGGGGGTGTAGAGTGATGGGTCCAGACAGTTATTTTTGCAGTTCTCACTATTTTGTAAAATAGTTTATCAATAATTGTAATGAGGACTTATTTGAGTTTGGATATTGTCTAGAAGATAATATTTGTATTTAAAGTCACGGCTTATGTGTTGTCGTATTTTGCACGACAATTGTAACAATGAAGTTGTAGTTATTTTCTGTACCATGTATTTGGTGACTCAGAATGGGTTATGTGGACCTATTTTGGGGGCGTCACAGTGGGTATTAGAGCTTAGGAATATGGTCTCTAGCAGAGATCGGGGAATAGAACTAGGAGGGAAGAGACAAGTAAATCCTTCGCTTGTGTGTCCTACCTAAGCTTATTTGGTATTTAATTGGTCGGTCAGAATATTGGGATAATATGTGGTATGTCAATTTCTTTAATTAACCCTTGTTTTATGACAATATTTGAGAATGACAGCTGAAAATGTTAACAATGGAGTGAATGAGACCGTTGAGACATCTCTAATCACCAACCTGGATAATGTGATGCCAGGCGAAGAAGAAATTAGAGATATCCATAGGGTGAGTGAAGAATTAATAGTTGCACCCGAGCTAATAACAGAGGTAGCAGTTGAGAGTGTGGAAGAAGAGGAACCTGATGAAGATTTATTAGGAGAACTTTATGATCGAAATGTAGAATTGCAAAATCGTATTCATGAGTTAGAAGAGAAGGCTGAAGAACGGCAGGCGGTCGTGGAGCAAAAGAATGTAACAATTCATGCTTGTGTTACTAGATATTTGATGCTTGAACAGAAGCACTTTTTGGCAGAGTATAAGATGATAAAGTTGGAATCTGTGAATTCAAATGTCAAGGATCAGATGAAAGAAGAAACAACTGAACGAGTGAGAATGAAGGATGCATGGGTAAAAGTCGCACGACGCATTGATATTGTGGGAAGAGAAGTCCGATCCAAGAAGGCTAAAATAGATGATATGTATTTCTCTTTTTGGACAGCAATTGGAAGAACCCAACATCGAATTTGAATTACCCTATACATTGGTCAACCCCAATTCGATATGGATCGAAGATTAATGATTCATATCATGGAACAGGAGTACGATGAAGCAGTTGAGGGTGGAATATGCCCTATAGCGAAAGTCAATTCTAGCGGTAATGATGACACCAAAGGCTGTCCCATACAAGTCAAAATCGGTGGTTCAAGTGAGAGCACTTTTCGTAACTTCCCAAAAAGCGAGGAACCGAACGAAATTATCACGGGTAAGCTAATCATAAACTCTTGCGAAGTTTATACCTTATTAGATACCGATTCTACCCATTCTTTTATTTCTCCTGTGTGTGCTCAACGTTTGAACTTGACCCCTAAGAAATTAGACTTTGACTTATCTGTTGAAACTCTGTTCGGAGAAACTTTCGTTACATCCATGCTTTATAAATCTTGTTTGATTCAAGTTGGTACCATCACATTACCTGTCGATCTTATTTATTTGAAAATACTTACATTTGATGTGATTTTAGGGATTGATTGGTTAACCACTCATCATACCAAATTTGATTATTTTCGTAAGGTTGTTAGTTTTCATATTCCTAACCAACCTGTTATGCGAATTCAAGCAATCAAACCACTAAAGTCAATCACTATCATATCAAGCCATAAAGCCATTTATTTATTGCAAAATAGATGTCAAGCTTTCTTAGCCCATGTCATGGACTTGAACAAAAATATGTCAGATTTGAATAATATTTCTGTTGTTAGTGAATTTCCTGATGTATTTCCTGAAGAACTTCCCGGTCTACCCCCCATAACGTGAAGTTGAATTCTTTATTGACCTTAAATTTGGTACAAACCCATTTCTAAAATCCCATATCGAATGACTCCTATTAAACTTCAGGAGTTAATGGTTAAACTACAGGAGTTGTTAGACATCGGTTTCATTCGTCCTAGTATATCTCCTTGGGGTGCTCTTGTTTTATTCGTAAAGAAGAAAGACGAGAGTATGAGACTATATATTGACTATCGGGAATTGAACCATGTCACCATCAAGAATAGATATCCGCTACCTCACATTGATGACCTATTCGACCAGTTGCAAGGAGCACAATTCTTTTTAACGATCGATCTTCGTTCTGGATATCATCAGCTGAAGATTAAAAACTGAGGATATTCTGAAGATTGTCTTTAGAGCTCGGTACAAGCATTATGAATTCTTAGTCATGCCTTTTAGATTGACTAATGCTCATGCTACTTTCATGGATATAATAAACCGTGTGTTCAAGAAATATTTGGATCAGTTCGTTATTGTCTTTATTGATGACATCCTCATCTATTCCAAAAGCCGTGAAGATCATCAGCACCATTTGAAGCTGGTACTTCAAAGGTTTCGTGATAACAAGCTTTATGCCAAGCTGAAGAAATGCGAGTTCTGGCTTGAGGAAGTAGCATTCCTTGGGCACGTGGTGTCAAAACATGGAGTATCTATTGACCCGACAAAGATTAAAGCAATACAAATTGGAAGCAACCGAAGTCGGTGATCGAAATACGTAGCTTTCTGGGCTTACCTGGTTATTATGGAAGATTCGTGGAAGGATTTTCTTGAATCGCTACTCCATTAACTTAGTTGACTCGGAAAGATATAAAATTTGTATGGAGTGAGGAATGCGAGAAGAGTTTCTAAGTGCTCAAGAGGAGACTCATTTCGGCACCTGTTCTGACAATACCATCTGGTTTGGATGGATTTGTTATCTACAACGATGCTTCGGGCAAAGGGTTAGGATGTGTTCTCATGCAACATAGGAAAGTTATAGCCTATGCCTCTCGATAACTCAAAAAATATGAGAGGAATTATCCTACTCATGATCTGGAGTTGGCAGCAGTCGTTTTTGCGTTAAAGATTTGGAGACACTACCTGTATGGGGGAGAAAGTGGAGATTTATATGGATTATAAGAGCCTTAAATATTTCTTCACCCAAAAGGAACTCAACAAGCGGTAACAACGTTGGCTCGATCTGTTGAAAGATTACAATCATACCATCCAATACAATCCTGAAAAAGCAAACGTGGTAGCTGACGCATTGAGTAGAAGATCGTATGCAGGTATGAGTGCAATGTTGTTAACGCAAAGACCCATTTCATACGACTTACAAAGGATGGAGATAGAGTTAAAGGCTCCAAGTACCCACGTGATGATATCAAACATACGAGTAGAACCGACTTTAATCGATAAAGTTAAAGCTGCTCAAGCCACAGACCCATAGATGATACATATGAAGAAGAAAGTATAAGAAGGTGTTATTTCAGAAGCAAGAATAGATGAAGAAGGAATACTTAGAGTCAACTCCAGACTTTACATTCCTAATGATTCTGACTTGAAGCATAGAATCATGATGGAGGCGCACATCACAGCATTTACAATCCATCCTGGGAGTACCAAATTGTATCATGATCTTCAACATACATTTTGGTGGAGCAATATGAAGAGAGAGATCGCGGAGTTTATCTCGAGGTGTTTAACTTGTCAACGTGTAAAGGCGGAGCATCAAGTGCCAAAGGGTCCATTGCAACCACTTGAGACTCTGAAATGGAAGTGGGAACACATTACCATGGATTTCATTACGGGTCTTCCCAAGGTTCCTCAAAGCATAGATGCGATTTGGGTTATTGTTTATAGATTAACCAAGTCTACTCATTTCTTGCCGATACAGGAGACTTATTCCCTTGAACGTCTTGCTCGTATGTACGTGAATGAGATTGTGAGATTGCATGGCATGCCAGTATCCATAGTTTTGGATTGTGACCCAAGATTCACTTCACGATTTTGGGTTAGTTTGCAGAAAGCTATTAGCACAGATTTATGATTCAGTTCGGCATACCATCCTCAAACGGACGGATAATCGGAAAGGACTATTCAAACTCTTGAAGATCTATAAAGACTCTGTGTCCTAAATTTCAAAGGAAGTTGGGATAAGTACCTACCATTGGTGGAATTTTACTACAATAATAGTTATCAGGAAAGTATAGGCATGGCTCCATTCGAGGTGTTATATGGACGAAAGCGTCGTTCTCCAGTATGTTGGGACGAGGTGGGTGAAGCAATGTTGTTGGGACTAAAATTGGTACGCATAACTACAGAAAACATCCAAATGATCCGACAACATATACAAGCGGCATAAGATCGATAAAAGAATTATGCGGATCTTCATTGAAAGGATGTGGAATTTAATATTGGGGATCATGTATTGTTATGTGTTGCTCCATGGAAGGGAGTTACAAGATTCGAAAAGAGAGGAAAGCTCAATCCACGATTTGTTGGTTCATTTGAGATTCTTGATCGAGTAGGAAATGTGGCCTATAAACTCGCATTACCTCCAAGCATGTCTCATGTTCATAATGTTTTTCACATATCTGTGCTTCGTAAATATGTGAAAGACCCAAACCACATTATTGAGTTAGAACTGGACGAGATAGCTGAAGATTTAACATACGAGGAGGTACCTGTCAATAACTTGGATAGGAAGGAGCATGTTCTACGCATAAAGGTTATACCACAAGTCAAGGTTTTGTGAAGCAACCATGCTATTGAGGAAATGACCTGGGAGTTGGAATCGAAAATGAAAGTGAGGTACCCTCGCCTTTTCGAAACATCAGGTACGTATGTCAATTTCGAGGATGAAATTTCATAAGGAGGAGAGGTTGTAAGACCCCAACTTTTTATAAATAAAATCAAATTTTCTCTAATTATTATTTTGAATAATAAGGTGTTAATTTGATATAATTCATTGGTTATGGGTGAAATGTGCAAATTTAGCAAAATAAGCAAGTGGTTATAAAATATTCATTATTGTCGGGGAATAATCGTTTGGTCGTGGAATATTCTTGTTATCGGGGAATATTCGTACGATGGCGCAACCATTTGTCGGCCCCATAACGGAAAACGATCGGATGAAGAAAATGACAAGTATGCGTTTTTTATAAATAACGGCATAATTGTTATCATTAACACTATTGGAATACCCGGTGGTTAAAGTACAGTAATACGCGTGGTTGCACAATAGCACATGGTATTACTCAATATTATTGGATTATTGATTCTTACGTAAGAAGGCACTACTCAATAATTGCTACAGTAATTACTGTTCAATATTTTATTTTATTGATTCAATAATTGCTACGTTGATATTTTATATTATTGTTAATTCAATAATTGTCACTGCACAATATTTTCCATTATCAGATCAATAATTCATATTTTTTGAATAATATTATTAGATAGCATTATTGGCAATGTCTAAGGAAGTTCTATCTAGAAAAGGGGTTTGGTCACCTAATTGCGCGCCAGTAAGGAGAGATCCTTATCGAAAAACCCCTCTTTCCTAGGAACGACCTGGTTGTCATTATTGTGATTCTGTAATATTATTTTTGAATAATTAATTATTGATTTAAATGATAAGAAAATATTTATTTTATGTGGATATTAATGAAGGAATTAATGATGTGGTGTTTTATCAGTATTTTGTCAGAATTGAGGTATTAAAAATCATCCATATGTGGATTTCAGTCATTTTTTGTTTAGAATTTCGAAAAACTTTCTCCTACAAAGTTGTAGAGAATTAAATTTCCTATGAAATGGATATAAAATTCATATTTTTCTGATAAAAGGGATATTTATTATGAATTATTGAAGAGTCTGAATATTGTTTAAATTTAAAATATTTTTGAAAATTTTCTAGAATGGGTGGGCCCCACTCTTGTCCTTGTTGGTGTGCTAAGAATTTTTTTTCAATGGTGGTGTGTGTGAATAGCAGCAGGTAAAGCCATCAGGTAACAGGTTAAGTTTGCTTTGGTGTTATAGCATTTTCCTATAAATAAGGTGCTTAGGTTAGAATTGAAAATCACACCAGAATCAGAAGTTTTCTCTCTCTATAATATCGAGTGTATTTTTGAGAGTATTTAGATACTTTGAGAGTTGCTATTCAGTATAAATTTTCTTCAACATTATATCTGATATTCTACTCAGAAGTACTGTTCTTTTGAGGTAAGGGATGTTATTTTTTTCGTAAATAATGTTATTCTTTCAATATCATTATACCGAAATAATTATATGAATTTTATTATAAAATTGTTACCTTTTGTGTCGGGGTTACTATGCACGTATACGACACTATTCACGAATACGGTACTATTCACAGAAAAATTAAATTTTTTTTTCTTTGTCCAAGTTATCTATTATGGTTACTATCCTTGATTGTATCCATGTTTTGATCTTTATTCTTGAATTTTGCTCCACAATTGATTATTATGGAGTATTTTTGAACTTGGATAAACTGAAGTACGAATCCCTAATCTTTGGCCTTTTATCTCACTTGATTCGTTTTCTTTAAGATATTTTTCACTATCCTCAGTCCTAAATGATGATATAACTGAATATCTTTAGCCTGTAGTGCAAAGATGAATGATTACCTGATGAATATCTTTGGCCCATAGTGCAAAGATGGACAGGTGTTGAGATGAACATGACCAACTGGTGATACAAATGAATATCTTTGGCCCATAGTGTAAAGATGAATATTTGGCTCAAGATGTATATTGATTGATGTTACAGGGATAAAATATTGATGATAGACCTTTAAATCATAGAAGATAGTAGATTTCATTTTCTATTTAACTCTTCTAATGAATTGTTATTTCCGCTGCGAATATTGATGTAAAACTGGTTGTTCATTATAGTTTATCTGATGTATTGAAGGCTAACGATAATTTGTTCGACATTATCTTAGTCATAATATTCTTTACTGGGCTAGTTGAGCTCACCCTTTTCCTTTTTTCCATTTTTCTTCTTAGGAGGCGAGAATATAGCGGGAACTAGTCGGGGTGTGGAGTGATGGGTCCAGACAGTTGTTTTAGCAGTCCTCACTATTTTGTAAAATATTATATCAATAATTGTAATGAGGACTTATTTGAGTTTGGACATTGTCTATAAGACAATATTTGTATTTAAACTCACAGCTTATGTATTGTCGTATTTTGCATGACAATTGTAATAATAAAGTTGTAGTTGTTTTTTTACCATATATTTGGTAACTTAGAATGGGTTGTGTGGACCTATTTTAGGGGCATCACACCCACTCTAGGACATTTTTTCTGTGCCTTTGGGGGTATTCCTCCATCCTTCGTATGTACTTACAATTTGGATACATTTCAGCGCTTCTTGACCCGATCATCTTTACTCCCTCCGTATCACGCTGCAACGGAAGGTTGGTATTGACATTTTGTTGGTCAGGTTATTGGACTACAATACTGCCACTTTCGAACAGATTTTAAATTTTATGCTTTAAGGACCAACAATCTTGTGTATTGTGTCTTGGAGACCCTTAGTGGTAATCACATATTTGGCTTGGATTGTACCTTTTTCTCCCTGGATCCAGAGGTGGAGCCAGTTCGATAATTTTCTTGTGATCCATTAATATCGCCAATACATTTTCAAGGGAATTGCCTAGTGGAGTGAACACCCGATTTTTCGTTCTTTCAAATTTCCTTTTTCTGTCCTGGCATTTGTTGAATGCAACTTATTGTTGAAATGGCAGATTGTCTTGATTTTTCCAAATGGGGTGACTGTAGGTGGGTCTCCTAGCTTGCCCTTGTGAAACGAGGGATACATCTTCATTGCCTTTATCAGGTACCCTCTTGAAATCGCTCGCATACTTGCCAGTTTGTATATGCTTGGTGACCGCTTCCAAGGTAGTGAAGTCTTTAATTTTTCCTGCCTTCAGGCCCATCTCTGCCATTTTTTCGTGTTTAATCATTTCTGAGAATGACTTTCCTATGCCTGCTAGGATTCTCTCATAGTAAGGCGCCTCTTGAATGTCTACAAAAGTCATCACCATTTTAGTTTCTGTCATTGATGGAATGACTTGCGCTGCCAGACGTCTCCACCTTTGGGCATATTCTCGGAAAGACTCAATACTTTAATTTTTGACTTTAGTCACTTGGTATCGATCCGGTGCCATTTGTGACTGAAAACTGTATTGATTTAGAAAGGCACGGGCCAATTCTTCCCAGTTGTGGATTTTGGCATTGTTAAGTTGGGCATACCAGGCTTTAGCCTCTCCAGTGAGACTCTTTTGAGAAAGCTGCATTCTAAGGCTTTCTTCTTCAGCATAAGACCCAAGTTTGCCAATATATACTTTTAGGTGCGTATAGGGATCACTTGCCCCATTGTACTTTTCAAACTCTGGGATTTTGAATTTGTCAAGATATCGAGCCCCTGGGAATATACAGAGATCTGAATAGGTGACACTTCCATAGTTTCCAGTCCCTTTGATAAACCAGATGGTTTACTCCATTTTTTGGACTTTCTTTCTTATATCCCTAGTTTCTCGATCATCCCTGAGTTTTGTGATTTCAGGGGTTTTGTTGGTTCCTTTATTGGAATGAGGTTCAGGAATCTGGGTTTCCATCTTTTTGCCAATACCCTGACTGCTCCCTGGTGTGAATGACTCTGATTGAGTAGGCATTGTCTGGCCCCGAGTGTTTTTACTTTGTTCTTTTATAAAGACATCCAATTCTGCTATCGGATACCTTAATCCTTCGAACTCCTCTCGAGAGACAGGAGTAGGATCAGGTGGGGCACTTGTAGCCATGTCTGACTGTGGGCTTAATGCCTTTTTGGACTTTGAACGAGAAGCATGACCAATTGCTTCCCTATAAAAAGGCTTATGTAGTTTAGTCTTAGGAAAATGTGGAAATGTTACACGCTATGTAATGTGTCCGTTTTTAGGAGTATTATCCTGCAAAACGGATGTCAATTATGCATGTTCACATAGTCCTTTATATTTTCAATTACATTGAGATTGACATGGAAATAAAATTATAGGTAATTAAAATTACAAGTAATTGAAATGGGAAGGTATGAAGAGACTTCCCTTCACGTTTGGTTTATCAGAGGCTGACCTATCTTAGGCTACACTCAAGGCTTTTTGGCATAAAGGTTCCCAGATCATCACAATTTACTTGATGGGAAGTTAATCCAATTTTTCAACTGGAGCGAATCTGGGTGGTGCCTTTCCTAAGCCTCATTGGAATTAGTCTCCCTACGAGTCCAGTAATCAAACACTGACAAGATAGCCTCCTGGTGGACGGACCACACAACATACATTCACTAAGTGCAGTAAGTAAATGATGATATGTGCGAAGAACTAATATCACAGGCAGATATAGTGCGAAGCACTAAGTGCAGTAAGTAAATGCATTAGTACATAGTCATTCAAATGTAAATGCAACATCCATACACAAGTAGATAACGGTTTTGAAAAGTTTTGAATAGCGGCTTAAGCCCTCTTACTGGAGTTCCCAGCAGAGTTGCCACCTGTCGACGTCGAGATTTTTATTTATCCCTTTCCGTTCTTGTCTTTTGGTGTTCTCATATTAGGTTAGATTTGTTTGAAAAAATAAGTTGTGAAAAGGTCCGACATGTATATGTCGATGATCGGACTGTAAGAGTCGCCAGTTGGTATTTTAAAATGGTTGCACTAACTCAACCGAGAAAAGGTATGCATAAAGACCTAGTGATGTAACACTGTATAACTGGTCTGTGAAACCGAGATTCTTTAGGGTCCGGGGGCTTGATTAAGCGGAGGGAAGGTGTTAGGCACCCTCCGACTTCTGTGGTAACACGGTTACCGTCACTTTTCAATTTAAAATTTTATCTGAATGTGTGTGTGTAGGTCAATGTGCAGTTGTCTGGAAGTAGTGCTATGCGTCGTTTGTACCTATATGTATAAAAGTTCAATTTTAACGAGATATGTCAATGATGTTTTATAAAACAGTTTTTTAAACCCTTGTGCTCAATAGTAATTGAGGCCTTTGATACTTCCATTTTATCATGTATTCGACTTGATTGCTTTTATTATTTTTGAGATGCGAGGCATCTTAGAGAAAATAGGATACATAGTAGTGCCGAATAGGATACATAGCAAAACACAAGCTCACAAGTTTTTGGAAAAAGAAAGCACTCAGTTTAAAGTATGTACAGAGCAAAATGGGCAGGGCTTTCTCGCCTTTTCTCTCCTTAAAATGGCCACCCCAAGCACTCTATTTATAGAGGGGGGGAGCCGCAGGTCTACCTGCGGCAGCCACGGTCTATCTGTGGCTGCCCGGGGTGCCCCGGGCTCTGCAGGACCCGCCGTCTCGAAGTACATGCACTCAGACAACGCGTTGTTCGCTCGAACCTTCATAACTTTTAATTCGGGAGTCTGATGGAAGCGTGTCATACCATTTCGGAAAGCACTTTTTGAGAGCTACACAATGACATAGGATTTGTCCCTTTTCGAATCCAGGAAGATGGGTCCATGATTGAAATAGCATTTTCGGGTCTCCGTTAGGCAGTCCGTTAAGCTGTTTTGTGTAATTTGTGCTTGGAAGATAAGATATGGTTCTTGTGCGACTTCTTTTGAAGAAGTTTGAGTTGAAATGAGTTGATTTGATTTGAGTTTAAGTTGGCAAAATGACCATTTTGCCCCTCCCGGGGTTATTTCTGACTTTGGCGCAGTTGTAACGGTCTTTTTCCAAGGTTATCTCTGAGATTGTCACGTTGTTAACTCTAAATGTCCTCAGGGTTATCTCTGAGGTTGGCTTGACCTCCCAGGGTTGACTCCGGGCATTAAACTTGATCTCTCGGGGTTATCTTTGGGGTTGGAAACTGATTTTCTGGGGTTATCTCCGTGGTTGGAAACTGGATCTCCCGGGGCTATCTCCGGGGTTGGAATTGATGTTGTGGTCCTCCAGAGTTATCTTTGGAGTCTGAAAAAGATGTTTTTGTCCTCTTGCATAGTTAGTAACATGAAAACAAAATTTCGAGTGTCTACAAGTAAGATAGTAAAAATTTAATCACACAATGCACAAAAATTTATCTGGTTCACAACATAAAGCTTGGGTATGTTGCTACATCTAATCTTAAGCTCCTCTTAAGGAATTGAGATCCTATTACTTCCAATAATAAATAATCCTTCAATAGGCGGAGAAGCCTTTACAAAGTTTTAAAGATAATTTTACAACTATCTCGGACATCAGGCTCCCAGCTCCTTCCTTAAGCTTAGTTGTTCATTTCTTTTGAGTTCAGAACTATTCTATGATCTGGTCCTGAATGACAACCTCTTCCTTACCTCACAAGTACACTAAAGACTCAACTTCTAGCTGAACTCTCTAAGACTCTGGTCTTGGTTAAAGAATTACTCGTCTTTCTCACAGGTACATAAAATAAACTCTATCATTTTCCCTTTTTACAAAAGTTTGATAGAAATATGTTTCTAAGGTAAGCAGATAAAGTTTAATACAAATTTATAAAAGTTCACATAACTTTTATATTTGATACTTCTCAAATAAGCAAATATACAATTAAAGATTGGATATTTGAATAAAAGCTCAAGACTTTTATAAATGAGTGAAATGCTTCTGTTTAAGCTGATATATAAATTAATGCAAATTTATAAAGACCATTTTTCTCTCTTTGTTTCTATGTTAAACAGATTAGACTTTGAGTTCAGATATAAAAGTTTAAATAACTTTTATATAATGCAACAAGTATTTTATGAATGAATAAGTTTTTGGGTAAAATATTTGTAATGACAATTATCAAGTATAACAGTTTAATCAATTAAATAATACTTGATACACCATTTATATTCGTTTCACTCAAAGATATATATTTTTGTATATTTAATCTACGTTGTAAAAATTTTGCCACTTAAGATTTCAAAGATCATTCAGATAATATTCTTTGTTTAAGAAATATCTCTGAATATCGGTTTCTAAGTACTGACTAAATTTTGGTTTCACAGTCTGATAATTATATAAATATTTAGTAATATTTATAGAAATTATCTATATAAATAAAAAGGCCACTTAGGATTTTAAAGACCGTTCAGAAGATTTCAGAGAAAAACTTTCGAATTGTTTCGGTATCTAAGTACTGACTTTTTATATGATATTAATAGATGAAATGTAGATAATATAGATGCGTATAACAATTTATATTTGAATATCTATATAATTCAAGCATGAGATAAAGCAAGTAAAGTAATTAAATAACTTTTCTCAAATACTTAGACCAAATTTCTCTTATTCAGAAAATTAGAACTTTGTTAGAAGAGAGAGAGAGTGAAAGCTTCTTTAGAAAATATAGGCAAAGATAGTAAGCTTTTCTTTGATTGTAAATTGGTAATGAAAAATGAAGAAAAGCCTTCCTTTTTATAGGATTTTGAACTTGAGGGCAAAAAGGTAATTTAATAATTTATTTTGAAATTAATGGTCCGAATTGCATGATGAAAAATTAAAGGGCTCAGATGCATTTTTGAATCACACGGATTGGGCAAAGTTTGACCCAATAAAATTGTTGCCAACATCTTTGTTAACAGAGTGCCCATTCAGTTAGGTGAGGGCTTTTAGTCTCTCACTTTCCATTACTCACTTTCACAGCACACAAATACATATTTAATTAGCCCATTTTCATACACACAACACAACACAAACACACACACACACACACACACACACACACACACACACACACACACACACACATATATATATATATATATATATATATATATATATATATTTAAATAACTTAGATTTTTTTTGCCCAAAAACAGATTTATAAAATCATTTTGAAAAGAAATAGGAATCTCCTTGCGTTAAGAAATTTTACTTTATGAATCAATTTCTTTAACACTTGATATTAGATTTATCAAGGTCAAAAAATAAATTCAATAGGAGTTTAGAAAATATTTTGGTCAAGATAAACGAGATAATTAAAATCATTTTAATATTTTAATCCAATGGAGAAGATTCTACCCATTTGATCTATTTACTTAATTTTTATCATCAAAATAAAACTAGAAGATTTGGAGACTTATCATAACTGTTCAATTGTTTGATGGCACATTTAATGGCCTTATGTCTTGCATCTTATGTAATGAGTGCTCTAGAGTTAAGCATTTGAACTCGACAGAAGCGGCCTCACTTCACGCTCATTAGGCAGATTTATCAAGTATGTCCCGTAATTAACATACCAATGATATATCTTTTATAAGTCTGTTAAAAGTATTCGGTACTTTCCCTCTCCATATCATTACGACTACCAAGTACCATTTACCTTTAGATGACTATTTTTATTTTTATGGTGCTTGCAATCACAAAGTAATGATATACTTTAATTCATTGAACTAAAAACTTAGGGTTAGTAAGAGTTGAGTTGTGGTTCTATCATGGGTGATTTTTTGTAATAGTCTTGAGACACATCCCTTATGACGTTTTAACCACTAACTCTCGAGTAAGCCCTTTGGTTAAAGGATTTTGTAAGACCCCAGCTTTTATAAATAAAGATGAATTTTCTATAAATATCATTTTTGAATATTATGGAGTTAATTTGATATAATGTTATAGTTGTGGGTAATATTTATAAATTTTGCAAAGTACGCAAGTTGTTATACAATATTCGATTGGTCGGGGAATATTCGTTTTAACAGGGAATATTAGTACAACGGCACAATCATTGGTGGACCCCACAATGGAATTATTGTCGGATTGAGAAAACGATAAAAATATTTTATTAAAAATAACGACGGAAGTTTTACCATTGATACTGTTGAACTACTCGGTAGTAAAAGTACAGTAATACGTGTGGTTGCATAGTAGCACACGGTATTGATTATTAATGCTTATGTGAGAAGTCACTCAGTTTGATTCAATTATTGTCATTTAATAATATGAATTATTTAGCGATAATGACGTTTTGTTTTATTCGTATTATTAACGTAATAAAACAGAAACATCTTTTTATATAAAACAAAATACTTTATTAAAGTTATTCTATAAATAGAATATATTATATTTTATTTAAAAGATTTTTCTTTAAACATGGACCGTCAGATTAAAGTAATCAATCTGGACCGTTCATGGATTAGTTACTATGCATTCTATTTTTCTATAAATAGCAGCTCAGTCCTTGATTATTTCTTACGAATTCACTGAACTCTAGAGATTGAAACTATAGAGAGAGAGAAGAAGAGTATTCTGCTACTTAACTACTTCCTTATTTCAGCTCTTCTTTAAAACGGTAAGGGGTGTTATTCTTTCTTATTCATGAAGAGAACTGTTGTTATTCCATTTCTTATTATTCTGTTGGAATAACCTGTATACACGGTCTACCCTATACTTGGTGACATTCTTCTATTATACTGTTGGAACATCCTGTCTGTGTGTTTTACACCGGACCTGGTTCTGTTTTTATTATTATTCTGTTGGAACATCTTGTCTGTCTGTTTTACACCGGACCTGGTTCCGTTTTTATTATTATTCTGTTGGAACATTCTGTCTGTGTGTTTCACACCGGACCTGGTTCCGTCTTGTTATTATTCTGTTGGAACATCCTGTCTGTGTGTTTTACACCGGACCTGGTTCCATTATTTATTATTCTGTCGAAATATCCTGTCTGTGCGTTTACGCCGGACCTAGTTCCATTATTTATTATTCTGTTGGAATAACCTGTCTGTGCGGTCTATCGCATGCATGGTGATTTCTTTTGTTATTCCATTCTTTATTATACTAAGTTGGTTAAGTTTTGACTTCTATACTCCATGAAATTTGTGAAATATCCTTGATAATTGTGTTTCATCTAGTATCTTTTCATGAAAATATTCTTCTAAGCATTCTTGAATTTTACTCCACAAAGCAGTATCATGTTGACAATTTGGACGTTGTTAATTCTTGGATAAATTAATTCTTGAACTTGGTTTATTGAATTCTTATATCATTGTCATCATCCTCATGTTTATAAAATGTTAAAAGTCATCTGTGGCCTGTAGTGCATAGATGGACTTGGTATGATTATGACCAGGGATTATTCGGTATAATCATGACCGTAATGTTATAAATGATGTGGTAAAAGTCCTCATTGGCCTGTTGTGCGTTGATGGACAGTTGTTGGCATGATCATGACCATTAATGAATACACGAATATCCTTGGTCGTAGTGTAGGGGTGATTCGATGATGTGGATTATTTTATTAAGATGAGTCCCAGCGATAACAGTGTTGAAAAACCTTTTAAATCATAAAAGACAGTGGAGTTTATTTTCTACTTGACTCTTTTAATGGATTGCTTGTTCCGCTGCAGTTAAACTTGATGTCTATTATATTCTATCAGTTTAACATTGTTGAAGGGTAATGATAATTTATTCTGCTTTATCTTAGTCATAATATTTCTTACTAGGCTAGTTGAGCTCACCCTTTCTTTCACTGTTCTATTCAGGAAATGAGAACGTAGATGGGGCAAGTCGGGGAACGGAGTGATGGTCCGAATGATAGTATTAGTTAGTAGTCCTCACTATTCTATGTAATAGTGTGTTAATAAATGTAATGAGGACTCCTTTTGAGTATGAATACTCTCTAGAAGACAATATTTGTATTCAAACTCACAGTTTATGTTTTGTCGTATTGTACACGACAGTTGTATTAGTAAGTTGTATTTGTATTCTGTACTACGTATCTGACGACCCAAGATGGGTGATGTATACCTAATTTTGGGGGCGTCACAGTTGGTATCAGAGCTTAGGGATGTGATCCCTGGCTAAGATGTGAGAATAGAACTAGGAGGGGAGAGACGGGGAATTCATTCGCTAGTATGACCTACCTAAGTTTATTTGCATGGTATTTAATTGGTCGGTCATAATATAAGGATAATATATGACATATCAATTAACTTTTATTTTGTGGCAGTATCTGAAAATGGCATCTGAGAATGTTAAGAATAGCAATGGAGCACAGGCGACTGTTTATTCACCACATATCAATAATCAGGATAATGTGCATCAGGAAGGTGACAATCCTCATGCAAACAACAACACTGACCAAATGATGAATGATGGAATGTTCAGAAACTTTATGCAGTTCATGCAACAGCAGGCGAGAGCGGCTCCTGTCCAAAATATAGGTGGAAACACTGAAAACTCTCGGACGGTCACCGCTAAACAGTTCAAGGAGCTGGGACCACCAGAGTTTAAGGGAGAGCCAAAACCACTTATAGCGGAAACATGGATAAAGCAGATTACCAAGATATTTGATGTCTTGGGATGCTCCGAGGAGCAAAAGGTTCCCTTTGCCGCCTTTATGTTGCGAGGAGAGGCAGATTACTGGTGGGAATCGATTAAGCGTACTCAACCTGCCGCACTGAAGATGTCTTGGGAGAAGTTCCAAGAGCTGTTCAATGACAAATACTTTCCCGAAAGTATTCGTCACATGAAGGAGGTGGAGTTCATCAAATTGGAGCAGAATAATATGACCGTGTCGCAGTATGAGGCTAAATTTGTTGAGTTGTCCCGGTTTGCGTCCCACTTGGTGGATAATGAAGAGCGAATTACACGAATATTTTTGCGAGGTTTGAAACCTGAGATACGTCAACATCTTATTTCTCATAAACTGTGTTTGTATTCAGATGTTGTGAATAGGGCTCAGTTAGTAGAACGCGATAACGAGTCAACGCAACCAAAAGAGAGCAGTCGGCAAAATGATAATACTAGTGAGAGCAGTCATCGAAGCGGTGACAACAAGCGTGGAGGGAATCAACAGGCCAGAAATGATAACCACTTCGGTGGTAATCAGGGCCAAAACAATAAGAATGGTCATTTCAAGAAGAGGAGATTCAACAATGATAGAAAGACGTCAGCACCAGCACCCGTTGTTAAGGAAGGAGAACGACCACCTATCATATGTTTCAAATGCGGAGGGGAGGGGCACATCAGTCCAAACTGTGCGATGCCGTCTAAAGCATGTTATAATTGTGGAAGAGAAGGTCATTTAGCTCGATTTTGTCATTTACCAAAAATAAGTTCAGCCAAGATGGAGACACCAAAGGCCGTCCCAGAAATGTCAAAACCGGTAGTGCAAGGGAGAGCGTTTGTTGTAACCTCCCAGAAAGCAAGGAACCCGAATGAGGTCATCACGAGAATTATTAGACATTGGCTTTATTCGTCCTAGTACTTCTCCTTGGGGTGCTCCTGTTCTATTCGTGAAGAAGAAAGATGGAAGTATGCGACTTTGTATTGATTATCGGGAGTTGAATCATGTCACCATCAAAAACAGGTACCAATTGCCACGTATTGATGACATGTTTGACCAGTTTCAAGGAGCACAATTCTTTTCAAAGATTGATCTTCGTTCTGGATATCATCAGCTGAAGGTTAGAACTGAGGATATTCCAAAGACAGCTTTTAGAACTCGGTACGGGCATTATGAATTCCTAGTCATGTCCTTTGGATTGACTAATGCTCATGCTGCCTTCATAGATATGATGAACCGGGTATTCAAGGAATATTTGGATCACTTTGTGGTCGTCTTTATTGATGACATCCTTATTTATTCCAAAAGTCGTGAAGATCATGAGCAACACTTGAGGCTGGTACTCCAAAAGCTTCGTGAATACAAGCTTTATGCCAAGTTAAAAAAATGCGAGTTCTGGCTGGAGGAGGTAGCATTCCTTGGGCACGTAGTATCAAGTCGTGGAATATCGGTTGACCCGGCAAAGATTGAAGCTATTCAAAGTTGGGAGCAACCTAATTCAGTGACCGAAGTACGCAGCTTTCTTAGTTTAGCTGGTTATTATCGGAGATTCGTGGAAGGATTTTCTCGAATCGCTACTCCATTAACTCAGCTGACTCGAAAAGATACAAAGTTCGGTTGGAGCGAAGAATGTGAGCAGAGTTTTCAAGAACTCAAGAGGAGACTCATTTCAGCACCTGTTCTAACAATACCATCTGGCTCGGAGGGATTTGTCATCTACAGTGATGCTTCGAGCAAAGGGTTGGGATGCGTTCTCATACAACATGAAAAAGTCATAGCCTATGCATCAAGACAACTCAAGGAATATGAGAGGAATTATCCTACTCATGATCTAGAGTTGGCAGCTGTTGTCTTTGCACTTAAAATTTGGAGGCATTACTTGTATGGGGAAAAGGTGGAGATCTTTACGGATCATAAAAGCCTCAAATATTTCTTCACTCAAAAGGAACTCAACATGCGACAACGACGTTGGCTTGAACTGTTGAAAGATTATGATCATACCATTCAATACCATCCTGAAAAAGCGAACGTGGTAGCTGACGCATTGAGTAGAAGATCATATGCAAGTACGAGTACGATATTTTCAACACAAAGGCCCATTTTGTGTGATTTGCAAATGATGGAGATAGAGTTAAAGACTCCAGGGACCCATGTGATAATGGCGAATATACGAGTAGAACCGACTTTAATCGATAAAGTTAAAGCTGCTCAAGCTATAAACCTGGAGCTGATGCGTATGAGAAAGAAAGTGCAAGAAGGTGCTATGCCGGAAGCAAGAATCGATGAAGAAGGAATACTTCGAGTCAACTCAAGACTTTGTGTTCCTAACAACCCTGATTTAAAGTATGAAATCACGATGGAGGCGCACAACACACCGTTTGCAATCCATCGTGGAAGTACCAAAATGTATCATGATCTTCGTCATACATTTTGGTGGAGCAATATGAAGAGAGAGATAGCGTTGTTTATCTCAAGGTGTCTAACTTGTCAACGAGTCAAAGCAGAGAATCAAGTACCAAAAGGTCCATTGCAACCACTTGAAATTCCAGAATGGAAGTGGGAGCACATTACCATGGATTTCGTTGCCGGTCTTCCTAAGGTTTGTCAAGTTATATATGCGATTTGGGTCATTGTTGATAGCTTGACCAAGTCTGCTCATTTCTTACCGATACGAGAAACTTATACACTTGAACGTCTTGCTCGTATGTACATAAACGAGATTGTAAGACTGCATGATATGCCAGTATCCATAGTTTCTGATCGAGACCCAAGATTCACTTCACGATTTTGGGTTAGTTTACAAAAAGCTATGGGCACAGATTTACGATTTAGTTCGGCATATCATCCTCAGACGGACGGACAATCAGAGATGACTATTCAAACTCTAGAAGATTTATTAAGACTCTGTATCCTTGACTTCAAGGGAAGTTGGGACAAGTTCTTACCATTGGTGGAGTTTTCCTACAATAACAGTTATCAAGCAAGTATTGGCATGGCTCCATTCGAAGCATTGTATGGAAGAAAATGTCGTTCTCCAGTACGCTGGGATGAGGTGGGTGAAGCAACATTGTTGGGACTGGAGCTGGTACGTATGACTACAGAAAAGATTCAAACGATCCGATAACGTATAAAAACCTCACAAGATCGACAAAAGAGTTATATTGATCTTCATCGAAAGGACGTGGAATTTGATGTAGGAGATCATGTGTTCTTACGTGTTGCTCCATGGAAAGGAGTTACGAGATTTGGAAAAAGAGGAAAGCTCAATCCTCGATTCATCGGTCCATTTTTAATCCTCGATCGAGTAGGAACTGTGGCTTATAGACTCGCTTTACCGCCAAGTATGTCTAGTGTTCATACCGTTTTTCACATATCCATGTTACGCAAATATATGGAAGACTCGAACCACATTATTGAGTTAGAACCGGACAAAATAGCAGAGGATTTGACGTATGAAGAAGTTCATGTTCAAATCTTGGATAAGAAGGAACATATTCTACGCTCCAAGGTTATACCTCAAGTCAAAGTTTTGTGGAGAAACCACGATGTTGAGGAAATGACTTGGGAGTTAGAATCTGAAATGAAATCAAGGTATCCTTACCTCTTCGACATACAAGGTACGTACCCTAATTTCGAGGGCGAAATTTCATAAGAAGGGGAGGTTGTAAGACCCCAAATTTTATAAATAAAGATGAATTTTCTATAAATATCATTTTTGAATATTATAGAGTTAATTTGATATAATGTTATAGTTGTGGGTAATATTTATAAATTTTACAAAGTACGCAAGTTGTTATATAATATTCGATTGGTCGGAGAATATTCGTTTTAACAGAGAATATTCGTACAACGACACAATCATTGGTGGACCCCACAACAAAATTATTGTCGGAATGAGAAAATTGCAAAAATATTTTATTAAAAATAATGGCGGAAGTTTTACCATTGATACTGTTTAACTACTCGGTAGTAAAAGTACAGTAATACGTGTGGTTGCATAGTAGCACACGGTATTGATTATTAATGCTTATGTGAGAAGTCACTCAGTTTGATTCAATTATTGTCATTTAATAATATGAATTATTTTGCGATAATGACGTTTTGTTTTATTCGTATTATTAACGTAATAAAACAGAAACATCTTTTTATATAAAACAAAATACTTTATTAAAGTTATTCTATAAATAGAATATATTATATTTTATTTAAAAGATTTTTCTTTAAACATGGACCGTCAGATTAAAGTAATCAATCTGGACCATTCATGGATTAGTTACTATGCATTCTATTTTTCTATAAATAGCAGCTCAGTCCTTGACTATTTCTTACGAATTCACTGAACTCTAGAGAGAGAAACTATAGAGAGAAACTATAGAGAGAGAGAAGAAGAGTAATCTGCTACTTAACTACTTCCTTATTTCAGCTCTTCTTTAAAACGGTAAGGGGTGTTATTCTTTCTTATTCATGAAGAGAACTGTTGTTATTCCATTTCTTATTATTCTGTTGGAATAACCTGTATACGCGGTCTACCCTATACTTGGTGACATTCTTCAATTATTCTGTTGGAACATCCTGTCTGTGTGTTTTACACCGGACCTGGTTCCGTTTTTATTATTATTCTGTTGGAACATCCTGTCTGTGTGTTTTACACCGGACCTGGTTCCGTTTTTATTATTATTCTGTTGGAACATCCTGTCTGTGTATTTCACACCGGACCTGGTTCCGTGTTGTTATTATTCTGTTGGAACATCCTGTCTGTGTGTTTTACACCGGACCAGGTTCCATTATTTATTATTCTGTCGGAATATCCTGTCTGTGAGTTTACGCCGGACCTGGTTCCATTATTTATTATTCTGTTGGAATAACCTGTCTGTGCGATCTATCGCATGCATGGTGATTTCTTTTGTTATTTCATTCTTTATTATACTTAGTTGGTTAAGTTTTGACTTCTATACTCCATGAAATTTGTGGAATATCCTTGATAATTGCGTTTCAGCCAGTATCTTTTCATGAAAATATTCTTCTAAGCATTCTTGAATTTTACTCCACAAAGCAGTATCATGTTGACAATTTGGACGTTGTTAATTCTTGGATAAATTAATTCTTGAACTTGTTTTATTGAATTCTTATATCATTGTCATCATCCTCATGTTTATAAAATGTTAAAAGTCATCTGTGGCCTGTAGTGCATAGATAGACTTGGTATGATTATGACAAGGGACTATTCGGTATAATCATGACCGTAATGTTACAAATGATGTGGTAAAAGTCCTCATTGGCCCGTAGTGCATTGATGGACAGCTGTTGGCATGATCATGACCATTAATGAATACATGAATATCCTCGGCCGTAGTGCAGGGGTGATTTGATGATGTGGATTATTTTATTAAGCTGAGTCCCAGCGATAACAGTGTTGAAAAACCTTTTAAATCATAAAAGATAGTAGAGTTTATTTTCTACTTGACTCTTTTAATGGATTGTTTGTTCTGCTGCAATTAAACTTGATGTCTATTATATTCTATCAGTTTAACATTGTTGAAGACTAATGATAATTTATTCTGCATTATCTTAGTCATAATATTTCTTACTGGGCTAGTTGAGCTCGCCCTTTCTTTCACTGTTCTCTTCAGAAAATGAGAACGTAGCTGGGGCAAGTCGAGGAACGGAGTGATGGTCCGAATGATAGTATTAGTTAGTAGTCCTCACTATTCTATGTAATAGTGTGTTAATAAATGTAATGAGGACTCCTTTTGAGTATGAATACTCTCTAGAAGATAATATTTGTATTCAAACTCACAGTGTATGTTTTGTCGTATTGTACACGACAGTTGTATTAGTAAGTTGTATTTGTATTATGTACTACATATCTGACGACCCAAGATGGGTGATGTATACCTAATTTTAGGGGCGTCACAGATTTGCTAAGTTTTCGACAGATCTAACAAATTCTATTTTGATTATACCTGTCGACGTTGGTAAAAATTATATTTTTTGGAATTCCTCTTTTGGTCTTTCTTACCCTTTATGTTTTCTATGTATTGAATTTCGTTTGAAAGGGAGAGTTTGATAAAAGAGTCTGACACAAAATGTCGACGATTTTAAAATTCAGAGTCGCCAGTTGGTAATAGCAAAATGGTTATACCAATTCAACCGAATTTGAAAAGGTTTGCAAAAATGATCCAATTATTGGATTCTATTTAACACACCTTGGAAACTGAGATTCATAGAGTTTGGGGGCTTGCTTAAGCGAAGGGGGGGGGGGAGGTGTTAGGCACCCCCCAACTTCCGTGAAAATACGGTTATCGCATTTTTTTAATTCCCTAATTTATTTGAAGTGTGTGTGTGTGTGTGCAGTTAATTGGGCCTAAGTGCATTATTTAGAAGTAGTTCTATACCTCGTTTGCACCTATATACAAATGGTTTGATTTGTATAAAAGTTCAATTTTAAACAAAATATACAGAAATGTTGTTTTAAAAATAAGTTTTCAAACTCTTATGCTCACATAGTAATTGAGGCCTTTGATACTTCCATTTTATTTTGTATTCGACTTGTTTTGATTTTATTCTCGAGATATGAAGCATCTTTGAAAACATAATACACATATAAGTGGCGGGCTCCTTATGGGCATGAAAGCCATCAAAGTGACCCAAGCACCACAACTCTTGTGACGCCCCCAAAATAGGTATACAACACCCATTTTGAGTCGTCAAAATACATGGTACAGAAACAACTACAACTTTATTAATACAACATAAAAACAGTGAGTTTAAATACAAATATTGCCATCTAGACAATATTCACACTCAAATAAGTCCTCATTACAATTATTGATACATTATTTTATAAAAATTGTGAGGACTACTAAAACGACTTTCTAGAACCTTCATTCCATACCCCGACTAGTACTCGCTACATTCTCGCCTCCTAAGAAGAAAAATGGAACAAAAGGAAAAGGGTGAGCTCAACTAGCCCAGTAAAGAACATTATGACTAAGATAATATAAAACAAATTATCGTTAGTCTTCAACAGGGAAAAATCTAATAGAATACAATAGACAACAAGTTTTAAATCAATATTCGTAGCGGAAATAATAATTCATTAGAAGAGTTAAGTAGAGAATGAAATCTACTATCTTCTATATATGAATTTAAAAGTTCATCGTCTATTTTTTATCCCTATAACATCAATCAATATATATCTGGAATCAAATATTCATCTTTGCACTACAGGCCAAAGATATTCATCAGTTGGTCATGTTCATCTAAACACATGTTTATCTTTGCACTACGGGCCAAAGATATTCATCAGAAATCATTCATCTTTGCACTACAGGTCAAAGATATTCAGTTATATCATCATTTAGGACTGAGGATGATGAAAAATATTTTAAAAAAAACGAATCCAGTGAAACAAAAGAATAAATATTAAGGATTCGTATTTCAGCTATTCCATGTCAAAAAATACCTCATAAGTAATCATAGTAGAGTAAAATTCAAGAATGATCAAAACAAGAATATAATCAAAGCTGGTATCTACAATTGATATTTTGGACAAAAAGAAAAAAATTTCATTTTTCGGTGAATAGTACCGTATTTGTGAATAGTGTCGTATACGTGAATAGTACCGTATATGTGAATAGTAATTACGATACTAAAACATAGAAATTTCACAAAAAACATCGTCATTCTTCAAAAATAGTATTCGTGAATAGTAACTCGTGAATAGTAACTCATGAATAGTAACTTCGACATGAAAAAGTTCCAAATTTCATAAAAAGTTCCAACAAACATTTTGGCATAATGATATTGAAGAAAATAATATCATTTAAGAAGAATAACATCCCTTACCTCAACAAAATAGTACTTCTGGTTGGAATATCAGATATAGTGCTGAAAGAACTTGCACCGTATAGCAACACTCAAAGTATAAAAATACTCACAAAATACGCTCGATATTATAGAGAGAGAAAGAGAGAGAAATCTTTAGTTTTTGGTGTGATTTTCAATTCTAACCTAAGCACCCTATTTATAGGAAAATGCTTAGAACACTAAAGCAGAAAATTTAATATAATATTAATATATTATATAAAAATTCTTATGCACACCAAATCAGATCCAAATATCAGCCACCAATAGTCAACTAAATCAAAAAAATGTTTTTGTTAATAAAAATAATTAAAACTTTCAAAAATCAATTATTTCGGAACTTCAGAACTTCAATAATTCATAATAAATAGCCCTTTTATCAGAAAATTCGAATCTCGCGACTTTTTATAGGAAATTCAATTCTCTACAACTTTGCAGAAGAAAGTTTTTTTAAATTCCAAACAGAAATTGATCGAAATCTACAAACGGGCGATTCTACAAGCTATAATAAAATTTCAGTCAAGAAATGGGCCACAGACATGTTTAACATGTTGTAAACAACTTTTACAACAAAAATACTCTTTCTCCTCATCTACTCATATATCCCACATTCATTGTAAAAATATCATCATTATTATATTATAATAATATAATAAAATATTATTTTATCAGAAAAGATAAAATATCGATTTTCAACAATTGTCACTCTAAAAAATTTTCTCCATCTATATCCACATAAAATGAATATTTTTTTCTCATCATATAAATCAATAATTAATTATTCACAAATAATATTACCGAATCACAATACTGACAACTAGGCAGTTTCCAGGAAAGAGGGGGCTTTCCAATAAGAATTTCTCCATACTGGCGCGCAATTAGGTGACCAAACCTCTCCTTAGACAGAACTTTCTAGACATTGCCAATAATATTATCTAATAATATTATTCAGATAATATTAATTATTGCTTCGATAATGAAAAATACTATGTAGTGACAATTATTGAAACAACAATAATATAAAATATCAATGTAGCAATTATTGAATCAATAAAATAAAATACTGAACAGTAATTACTATAACAATTATTGAGTACTGCCTTCGTAAGAATTAATAATTGGTGCAATACCGTGTGCTACTGTGCAACAACGCGTATTACTATGTTTTAAACACCGGGTATTCCAACAGTATTAACGATAACAACTACGTCGTTATTTATAAACAACTTATACTTGTCGTTTTCTTCATCCAATCGCTTTTCATTATGGGCCCACAAAAGACTGCGCCGTCGTACGAATATTCCCCGACAGCAAGAATATTCCACGACCAAATGAATATTCTCCGACAACAATGAATATTTTATAACCACCTACTTTTTTAAAAAAATATTTTCGCATTTTACCCATAACTAACCTCATTAATCAATTCAACCCTTACTATTTCAAAATAATAAATAGAGGAAATTAAATTTCATTTATTAATAATTTGGGGTCTTATAACCTCCTCTCCTTATTAAATTTCGTCCTCGAAATTGATGTACGTACCTGATTTTTTGAAAAGATGAGGATACCTTGCTTTCATTTCCGTTTTCAACTCCCAGGTCATTTCCTTAATAGCATGGTTCTCCACAAAACTTTAACTTGTGGTATGACCTTCGTGCGTAGGACATGCTCCTTCCTATCCAAGATCTTGACAAGTACCTCTTCGTACGTTAAGTCTTCGGCTATCTCGTCCGGCTCTAACTCAATAACGTGGTTTGGGTCTTTCACATATTTACGTAGCACATACATATGAAAAATATTATGAACACGAGACATACTTGGAGGTAACGCGAGTCTATAGGCCACATTTCCTACTCGGTCAAGAATCTGAAATGGACCAATAAATCGTGGATTGAGCTTTTTTCTCTTCCCAAATCTTGTAACTCCTTTCCATGGAGCCACACGCAATAATACATGATCCCCAATGACAAATTTCACATCCTTTCGATGAAGATCCGCATAACTCTTTTGTCGATCTTGTGTCGTTTGTATACGTTGTCGAATCGTTTGGATCTTCTCTGTAGTCATTCGTACCAATTCTGGTCCCAACAACGTTGCTTTTCCCACCTCATCCCAACATACTGGAGAGCGACACTTTCGTCCATACAATACTTCAAATGGAGCCACACCTATACTTGCCTGGTAACTGTTGTTGTAGGAGAATTCCACCAATGGTAGGTACTTATCCCAACTCCCTTTGAAATCTAGGACACAAAGTCTTAATAGATCTTTAAGAGTTTGAATAGTCCTCTCTGATTGCCCGTCTGTTTGAGGATGGTATGCTGAACTGAACCGTAAATCTGTGCCCATAGCTTTTTGCAAGCTAACCCAAAATCTTGAAGTGAATCTTGGGTCACGATTTGAAACTATGGATACTGGAATACCATGCAACCTCACAATCTCTTTCACGTACATACTAGCAAGGTGTTCAAGGGAATAAGTCTCCCGTATCGGCAAGAAATGAGCAGACTTGGTTAATCTATCAATAATAACCCAAATAGCATTTATGCCTTGAGAAACTGTGGGAAGACCCGTAACGAAATCCATGGTAATGTGTTCCCACTTCTATTTCAGAATCTCAAGTGGTTGCAATGGACCCTTTGGCACTTGATGCTCCACCTTTACACGTTGACAAGTTAAACACCTCGAGATAAACTTTGCAATCTCTCTCTTCATATTGTTCCACCAAAATATATGTCGAAGATCACGATACATTTTGGTACTTCCAAGATGGATTGTAAATGGTGTATTGTGTGCCTCCATCATGATCTTGTACTTCAAATCAGAATCGTTAGGAACACAAAGTCTGGAGTGGACTCAAAGTATTCCTTCTTCATCGATTCTTGCTTCTGGAATAGCACCTTCTTGCACTTTTTTCTTCATATGCATCAGCTCCGGGTCTGTGGCTTGAGCAACTTTAACTTTATCGATTAAAGTTAGTTCTATGCGTATACTTGACATCGTCGCACTCGTTCCTACATATGATCTTCTACTCAACGCGTCAGCTACCGCGTTTGCTTTTCCAGGATGGTATTAAATAGTGTGATCGTAATCTTTCAACAGCTCGAGCCAATGTCGTTGTCGCATGTTGAATGAAGAAATATTTGAGGCTTTCATGGTCTGAATATATCTCCACTTTCTCCCCATATAGATAGTGCCTCCAGATTTTTAGCGCAAAAACGACTGATGCCAACTCTAGATCATGAGTAGGATAATTTCTCTCATATTCTTTAAGTTGTCGCGAGCCATAGGCTATGACTTTCCAACGTTGCATGAGAACACATCCTAACCTTTTGCCTGAAGCATCGCTGTAGATAACAAATCCATCCGAACCAGATGGTATGGTCAAAACAGGTGCCGAAATGAGTCTCCTCTTAAGTTCTTGAAAACTCTTCTCACATTCCTCGCTCCATACGAATTTGATATCCTTCCGAGTCAGCTGAGTTAACGGTGTAGCGATTTGAGAAAACCCTTCCACGAATCTCTGTTAATAACCAGCTAAGCCCAGAAAGCTACGTACTTCGGTCACCGTCTTTGGTTGCTCCCAACTTTGTATTGCTTCAATCTTCGCCGGGTCAACAGATACTCCATATTTTGACACCACGTGCCCTAGGAATGGTACTTCCTCAAGCCAGAACTTGTATTTCTTCAACTTAGCATATAGCTTGTTATCACGAAGCATTTACAGTACTAGCTTCAAATGGTGCTCATGATCTTCACGGCTTTTGGAATATATGAGGATGTCATCAATAAAGATAACAACGAACTGATCCAAATAATCCTTGAATATTCTGTTCATCATATCCATGAAAGCCGCAGGAGCATTAGTCAATCCAAAATACATGACTAGGAATTCATAATGCCCGTACCAAGTTCTGAAGGCAGTCTTCGGAATATCCTCAGTTTTAACCTTCAGCTGATGATATCCAGAACGAAGATCAATTTTTGAAAAGAATTGTGCTCCTTGCAACTGGTCAAACCGGTCATCAATATGAGGTAGCAGATACCTATTCTTGTTAGTGACATGGTTTAATTCCCGGTAATCAATTTAAAGTCGCATACTCCCATCTTTCTTCTTTATAAATAAAACAACAGCGCCCAAGGAGATGTACTAGGACGAATGAAACCGATGTCAAACAACTCTTGTAGTTGGACCTTTAACTCCAGAAGTTTAATAGGAGCCATTCGATATGGGATTTTAGAAATGGGCTTTGTACTAGGTTCAAGATCAATAAAGAATTTAACTTCACGTTTCGGGGGTAGACCGGGAAGTTCTTCAGGAAATACGTCAGGAAAGTCAATAACAATAAGAATATTATTCAAATTTGACGTGTCTTTATTCAAATCCATAACGTGGGCGAAGAAAGCTTGACATCCATTTTTTAATAAACGAATGGCTTTATGGCTTGATATAACAGTGATTGATTTTAATGGCTTAGTTACTTGAATTCGCACAACAGGTTGGTTAGGAATATGAAAACTAACAATCTTACGAAAATAATCAATTTTGGCATGATGAGTAGTTAACCAATCAATCCCTAAAATCACATCAAAAGCAAGTATCTTTAAAGAGATAAGGTCAATAGGTAAGGTGATGGTGCCAACTTGGATCAAACAAGATTTATAAACAGTGGATGTGATGAAAGTTTTTGCTAACGGAGTCTCCACAGATAAATCAAAGTCTAACTTCTCCAGAGTCAAGTTTAAACGTTGAGCACAACCAGGAGAAATAAATGAATAGGTAGCACCGGTATCTAGTAAGGTATAAACCTCGATTAATTTATGATTAGCTTACTCGTGATCACCTAGTTTAGGTTCCTCGCATGTTGACCAATCACGACAAATGCTCTTTCAGGAACCGTTGACTTTGACTTTTCTGGGAAAGCTTTTTGAGTCACCATCCCCGCTGGACTTGGTTTCGCTACAGTGCAATCTCGAGCGATATGTCCATCATTTCCACAATTATAACATACCTTAAATTGTTGTGGGCAATTTGGACTGATATGTCCTTCTTTTCCGCACTTATAGCATATGACCGGTGGTCGTTCTCCTCCCTTGGAACCAGTTGCTGCTTGTGCTGATGTCTTCATATTGTCATTGTTGAATCACCTCTTTTTAAAATCCCCTCCCGACTCGCTTCTTCTATTTTTATGGCCACGATTACCACCAGAGTGGTTGTCGTTCTTGTCTGTATTTTTCTTTCTTCGTTGGTTATCATTATTCTGATGACTGCTGTCACCGGTATGATCCTTGTTGTGGTCCCTCGGTTGACCGTACTCGTTATCTTGCTCTAATAATTGAGCCATGTTGACAACATCTGAATAGAGAGAAAATTTATGAGAAATGAGATATTGACATATGTCAGGTTTCAAACCTCTCAGAAACATCCGCGTCATATGTTCCTCATTCTCCACCAAATGAGGTACAAACCTGGACAACTCTGCAAACTTCGCCTCGTACTTGGACACCATCATGTTATTCTGCTCTAGTCTAATAAACTCTACCTCCTTCATATGACGAATACTTTCAGGAAAGTACTTATCATTGAACAGTTTCTGAAATGTCTCCCAAGACATGCTGAGTGCGGCTGGATGGGTACGCTTCACAGACTCCCACCAGTAGTCTGCCTCGCCACGGAACATAAAGGTGGTGAATTGAACCTTCTGTTCCTCCGTGCATCCCAAGACATCAAATATCTTGGTAATTTGCTTGACCCACGTTTCCACCATGATCGGATCCGGCTTTCCCTTAAATTCTGGTGGTCCCAATTCTTTGAACTGCTTGGCTGTGATAAACTGTGAATTTCTATCATTTCCTCCTATATTTTGAACACGAGTCTCCCCCGTCTAGTTTTTCATGAATTGCAAAAAGCTTCTAAACATCCCATCGTTCATCATCTGCTCATTGGTGTTGTTCACAGGAGGAACATTGCCAGCCTGTTGCACGTTCTCCTCGTTGGTTAGCACAGGTGTCTCCACAGTCTCATTTACTCCACTGTTAACATTCTCAGTCGACATTCTCAATTAATGCCATAAAACAAGGGTTAATTTAACCAATTAACATATCACATAATATCCCTATATTATGACCGACCAACAAATAAGCTTAGGTAGGACACACTAGCGAAGGATTTACTCGTCTCTCCCCTCCTAGTTCTATTCCCCGATCTCCGCCAGAGATCATATCCCTAAGCTCTGATACCAACTGTGACGCCCCCAAAATAGGTATACAACACCCATTTTGAGTCGTCAAAATACATGATACAGAAACAACTACAACTTTATTAATACAACATAAAAACTGTGAGTTTAAATACAAATATTGCCATCTAGACAATATCCACACTCAAATAAGTCCTCATTATAATTATTGATACATTATTTTACAAAAATGGTGAGGACTACTAAAATGACTTTCTAGAACCTTCATTCCATACCCGGACTAGTACTCGCTACATTCTCGCCTCCTAAGAAGAAAAATGGAACAAAAGGAAAAGGGTGTGCTCAACTAGCCCAGTAAAGAACATTATGACTAAGATAATATAAAATAAATTATCGTTAGTCTTCAACAGGGAAAAATCTAATAGAATACAATAGACAACAAGTTTTAAATCAATATTCGTAGAGGAAATAATAATTAATTAGAAGAGTTAAGTAGAGAATAAAATCTACTATCTTCTATATATGAATTTAAAAGTTCATCGTCTATTTTTTATCCCTATAACATCAATCAATATATATCTGGAATCAAATATTCATCTTTGCACTACAGGCCAAAGATATTCATCAGTTGGTCATGTTCATCTAAACACCTGTTCATCTTTGCACTACGGGCCAAAGATATTCATCAAAAATCATTCATCTTTGCACTACAGGTCAAAGATATTAAGTTATATCATCATTTAGGACTGAGGATGATGAAAAATATTTTAAAGAAAACGAATCCAGTGAAACAAAAGAATAAATATTAAAGATTCGTATTTCAGCTATTCCATGTCCAAAAATACCTCATAAGTAATCATAGTGGAGTAAAATTCAAGAATGATCAAAATATGAATATAATCAAAGCTAGTATCTATAATTGATATTTTGGACAAAAAGAAGAAAATTTCATTTTTCGGTGAATAGTACCGTATTTGTGAATAGTGCCGTATACGTGAATAGTACCGTATATGTGAATAGTAATTTCGACACTAAAACATAGAAATTTCACAAAAAACATCGTCATTCTTCAAAAATAGTATTCGTGAATAGTAACTCGTGAATAGTAACTCATGAATAGTAACTCATGAATAGTAACCCCTACATGAAAAAGTTCCAAATTTAATAAAAAGTTTTAACAAATATTTCAGCAAAATGATATTAAAGAAAATAATATCATTGAAGAATAATAACATCCCTTACCTCAGCAAAATAGTACTTCTGGTTGGAATGACAGATATAGTACTGAAGGAACTTGCACCGTATAGCAACACTCAAAGTATAAAAATACTCACAAAATACGCTCGATATTATAGAAAGAGAAAGAGAGAGAAATCTTTAGTTTCTTGTGTGATTTTCAATTCTAAACTAAGCACCCTATTTATAGGAAAATGCTTAGAACACCAAAGCAGAAAATTTAATATAATATTAATATATTATATAAAAATTCTTACGCACACCAAATCAGATCCAAATATCAGCCACCAATAGTCAACTAAATCAAAAAAACATTTTTGTTATTAAAAATAATTAAAACTTTTAAAAATCAATTATTTCGGAACTTCAACAATTCATAATAAATAGCCCTTTTATTAGAAAATTCGAATCTCACAACTTTTTATAGAAAATTCAATTCTCTACAACTTTGCAGAAGAAAGTTTTTCCAAATTCCAAATAAAAATTGACCGAAATCCACAAACGGACGATTTTACAGACTATAATAAAATTTCAGTCAAGAAATGGGCACACAGACATGTTTAACATGTTTTAAACAACTTTACAACAAAAATACTATTTCTCATCATATACTCATATATCCCGCATTCATTGTAAAAATGTCATCATTATTATATTATAATAATATAATAAAATATTATTTTATCAAAAAAGATAAAATATCGATTTTCAACAATTGTCACTTTAAAAAATTTCTACATCTATATCCACATAAAATAAATATTTTTCTCATCATATAAATCAATAATTAATTATTCACAATTAATATTACCGAATCATAATACTGACAACCAGACAGTTCCCAGGAAAGAGGGGGCTTTCCAATAAGAATTTTTTCTTACTGGCGCGCAATTAGGTGACCAAACCTCTCCTTAGACAGAACTTTCTAGACATTGCCAATAATGTTATCTAATACTATTATTCAGATAATATGAATTATTGCTTCGATAATAAAAAATACTGTGTAGTGACAATTTGTGACGCCCCCAAAATAGGTCCATTCCATCCAACCCATTCTGAGTCGTCAAATACATGGTACAGAAAATAACTACAACTCTATTACAATAATTGTCGTACAAAATACAACAACACATATGTTGTGAGTTTGAATACAAATATATACCAAATGTGACACATGTCCCAACCGTGGACAACACCTCACAGTGACACCTTACATAAAGGTATAGTCAAAAACTGTTTTAGAAATTAGAATCTTTGGGAAGTGCTCAAGGAAACCTTCGTACATGGGAGGCCATGCGTCTAGGTTATGATAGATATCATATGGCCACAAAATTATCCTTGGTTTACCCAATAGACCCCAAAGAAAAACGAGAAGATTACTATCATATTCTTCCCAATGGTGAGTCTTCTCTTGACATATCATTATCTCTACTGTCTCTAATTGAGAATTATACTTTAAACAAACACCAAGATTATATAGGTAGTGCTCGTATATATACTCAGCAAGCGGATGTGCACAATCATGTCTTATGATGACACGAGGTTGTATGTCGTTAGACATCTTGTATTATAGTGGCAAAACACCCTTCCAACGTTGGGTTCGCCTCACCCAATTTTCTTCACCAAATATAACTACTAAATGATGACCACCGTTCTATTCCCTTGTTACCCTCGCTCGACCCAGCTACACTCTTATTACCTGAAAGGAATTGTGAAGCAAAAGGGTGAGCACAACTAGCTCAGTAAAGAATATCATGACTAAAGATAAATAAATTATCAATAGTCTTCATCAATAATAAATCAGAGATTTAGAACATATGGTAGATGATAAAAAATTTCAACCATAGTTGCAGCGGAACATGCAATCCATTAGAAGAGTCAAATAGACTATAAAGTCTATTATCTCTTCCATGTTAAAAATCCACCAACAATGTTTTATCCATGTAACATCACTCAACAGTTCCTTTCCACAATCATATGAATAACTCATAATCATAATTGTGACTCAAAATTTTTCTTCGCACCCAGGACGAAGAATATTTTCATCACCTGTCTTTACCTGAAACATCAAAGATCATGGTTATACCAAATCACATTTCCTGTTCATAATCATACTAATAAATCCATCTTTGCACTACGGCCAAAGATATTCATCAACAAACCATTTTTGCACTACGGGCTAAAGATATTCAACAATAGTTCATCTTTACACTACAGGCCAAAGATATTCATCAACAGGCCATCTTTGCACTACATGCCAAAGATATTCAACAACAGTTCATCTTTGCACTACAGGCCAAAGATATTCATCAACAGGCCATCTTTGCACTACATGCCAAAGATATTCATCAACAATTCATATTTGCACTACAGGCCAAATATATTCATATCTCAAAGAAATATATAATCATTTCAGAATTTATATAAACAATAATTATAACCATGTTGATCAATTCACCTTTGCACTTAAGCTTAAGATATTCAATTATAAATTCAATGGTCATGATCATACCAGTCACAATTCAACTTTGCACTACAGGCCAAAGAGAACCCTAGTCATGATCATACCAATAATCTACCCATCTTTACACTCCAGTGAAAGAGAATTTCAACATCAGGGTTATAAAAATGTTATATATGATGATAAAAATAATATGATCAACATATAATTTTAATCTCAAGAGTAATATTCGTAACTCATGAATAGTAAATCGTGAATAGTAACTCATGAATAGTAACCCCGACACAAAAGATAGAAATTCCACAATAAAATCCATACCAATATTTCGGTATAATGATATTGAAAGAATAACATTACTTAAATTTATAAACAATTTATTTTAATTGTTTACACTTTACTAATTAATGCATTTAATCATCATAAAATGCCAACTCTTACAATTTCATCATCAATAACCAAAACCCTCATCAAAAATCTGCATATACCTCATATAGGATTCTCAAGCCATAAAATCCTATTTTCCAATTTTCTTACTTCACAAAACATATTTAATTCATTTACTCATAACTAGACCATTTTCATGAAAAATACCAAATCAGTTCCAAAAATATTTTTTTTCTGGGATTTAGCATAATATAGTCCCATAGTGAACATATATTTTTCTCAGAATTTTTAAAAGTCATTTACTATTTTTCATATGGCCAAAACAGCCGAATATTTAGACATTTATCAAAAATTGAAATTTTGTCCAAAAATTCTGAAATTTACAGAGTATACTTCTATCATATACATGTACTCCCAATAAAAATTTCATCAATTTTGGAGTTAACCACAAGGAATTATAAGCGGTTACTTTTAAAATAGTCTTTTCTCATAAAATTCATAACTCTCAATCTATACATCCAAAAATTACCATTTTTGGACACAATCAAGAAAACTCATCAAAATATCATTTCAAATTTTTCCAGAATTTTTGAAGTTCAGAAAAATTACGAAACTGAAAAACATAACAACCCTTAAAATCCCTTACTATCCCTTACTATCCCTTACTATCCCTTACCTCAAAAGAGCAGTACTTCTGATCGGTATAAGGCTGAAGGAAACTTGCACTGATGAATAGCAACTCACCAAGTATCTAAATACTCACAAAATACACTCAATAATATAGAGAGAGAAAGAGAGAAAGCTTATGTTTCTGGTGTGATTTTCAATTCTAACTTAGCCCTCTATTTATAGGAAAATTTTGGTAGGTTTGACCTGCAACCTGATGGCTTTACCTGCTACTATTTCCACCCACCACATTTGAAATATAATTCAGCACATTTCTTCACCAACCACAAGTGGGGCCCACCAATTCTAGAATTTTCCACCAAAATGATAAACTCCGAAAATTCAACAATTTCTGAACCAGTCATCTCGTAAAATTCATAACAAATCATACGTTCATTTTTAACGGTTCAAAATTTGTGGACATATACTCAACTTATATATGTATAACATATCCAAAAATTACCACGATCCAACGGTCGGATTAAAAATTATAACCCCCGCAAAATATCTCAAAAACCCTGATTTTTAATACCTCCATTCCGACAAAAATACTGATAAAAACCTCAACATTAACTCCTTCATTTTTAACCACAAAAATATATCCCTCATTTATATCCACATAAAATAAATATTTTCTTATCATATGAATCAATAATTAATTATTCACAAATAATATTACAGAATCACATTTATGACAACCAGGCCGTTCCCAGGAAAGAGGGGGCTTTCCAATAAGAATTTCTCCTTACTGGCGCGCAATTAGATGACCAAACCTCTCCTTAGACAGAACTTTCTAGACATTGCCAATAATGTTATCTAATAATATTATTCAAATAATATGAATTATTGATCTGATAAAGGAAAATACTGTGCAGCAACAATTATTGAAACAACAATAATATAAAATATCAACGCAACAATTATTGAATCAATAAAATAAAATATTGAACAGTAATTACTGTAACAATTATTGAGTAGTGCCTTCTTACGTAAGAATCAATAATTTCAAAAATACTATGCAATACCGTGTGCTACTGTGCAATAACGCGTATTACTGTATTTTAACCACCGGGTATTCCAACAGTGTTAACGGTAACAACTACGCCGTTATTTGTAAAAACTCAAATTTGTCGTTTTCTTCATCCGACAGTTATTCGTTATGGGGCCCACAAATAGCTGCGCCGTCGTACGAATATTCCCCGACAGAAAGAATATTCCACGACCAAACGAATATTCCCCGACAACAATGATTATTTTATAACCACTTGCTTATTTTGAAAAAAAATCATATTTCACTCATAACTTTAAACTTTTATCAATTTAACCATTTACTGAATAGTAATTATAAGAAAAATTGAATACTTTTATTTCATAAAATTCGGGGTCTTACAATCTCCCCTCCTTATGAAATTTCGTCCCCGAAATTTACGTACCTGGTATTTCAAAGAGTTGAGAATACTTTTCTTTCATTTCAGATTTCATCTTCCCTGTCATCATGATTTCTCCATTGCTCATCTCCTGTATTTCAGATATCATTCTAGAATACAGCTTCAAAACAAAGGTTAATTTAACAAATTAACATATCACATAATATCCCGATATTATGACTGACCAACAAATAAGCTTAGGTAGGACACACTAGCGAAGGAATTCCCGTCTCTCCCCTCCTAGTTCTTGTCTCACATCTCAGCCAGAGATCATATCCCTAAGCTCTGATACCACCTGTAACTCCGTACACCAACCTATGTCAGCACCTTACATTGATACCTATCAGTTTGCCACCGCAGAACGGCGTCCCCTACGGAGAGTCTGGCTTCGGTGCATCCCCCATCGACAGGAAGTCACCAGCGAGAGGCTCGGGGCTCTTTACTTATAGCTCTGATACCACCTGTGACGCCCCCAAAATAGGTCCATTCCATCCAACCCATTCTGAGTCGTCAAATACATGGTATAGAAAATAACTACAACTCTATTACAACAATTGTCGTACAAAATACAACAACACATATGCTGTGAGTTTGAATACAAATATATACCAAATGTGACTCATGTTCCAATCGTGGACATCACCTCACAATGACACCTTACATAAAGGTATAGTCAAAAACTGTTTTAGAAATTAGAATCTTTGGGAAGTGCTCAAGGAAACCTTCGTACATGGGAGGCCATGCGTCTAGGTTATGATAGATATCATATGGCCACAGAATTATCCTTGGTTGACCCAATAGACCCTAAAGAAAAATGAGAAGATTACTATCATATTCTTCCCAATGGTGAGTCTTCTCTTGACTTATCATTATCTCCACTGTCTCTAATTGAGAATTATACTTCAAACAAACACCAAGATTATATAGGTAGTGCTCGTATATATACTCAGCAAGTGGATGAGCACAATCCTGTCTTATGATGACACGAGGTTGTATGTCGTTAGACATCTTGTATGATAGTGGCAAAACACCCTTCCAACGTTGGGTTCGCCTCACCCTATTTTCTTCACCAAATATAACTACTAAATGATGACCACCGTTCTATTCCCTTGTTACCCTCGCTCGACCCAGCTACACTCTTATTACCTGAAAGGAATTGTGAAGCAAAAGGGTGAGCACAACTAGCTCAGTAAAGAATATCATGACTAAAGATAATTAAATTATCAATAGCCTTCATCAATAATAAATCAGAGATTTAGAACATATGGTAAATGATAAAAAATTTCAACCATAGTTGCAGCGGAACATGCAATCCATTAGAAGAGTCAAATAGACTATAAAGTCTATTATCTTCTCCATGTTAAAAATCCACCAACAATGTTTTATCCATGTAACATCACTCAACAGTTCCTTTCCACAATCATATGAATAACTCATAATCATAATTGTGACTCTAAATTTTTCTTCGCACCCAGGACGAATAATATTTTCATCACCTGTCTTTACCTGAAACATCAAAGATCATGGTTATACCAAATCACATTTCCTGTTCATAATCATACTAATAAATCCATCTTTGCACTACGGCCAAAGATATTCATCAACAAACCATCTTTGCACTATGGGCCAAAGATATTCAACAATAGTTCATCTTTGCACTACAGGCCAAAGATATTCATCAACAGGCCATCTTTGCACTACATGCCAAAGATATTCAACAACAGTTCATCTTTGCACTACAGGCCAAAGATATTCATCAACAGGCCATCTTTGCACTACATGCCAAATATATTCATCAACAATTCATATTTGCACTACAGGCCAAATATATTCATATCTCAAAGAAATATATAATCATTTCAAAATTTATATAAACAATAAGTATAACCTTGTTGATCAATTCACCTTTGCACTTAAGCTTAAGAGATTCAATTATAAATTCAATGGTCATGATCATACCAGTCACAATTCAACTTTGCACTACAGGCCAAAGAGAACCCTAGTCATGATCATACCAATAATCTACCCATCTTTACACTCCAGTGAAAGAGAATTTCAACATCAGGGTTATAAAAATGTTATATATGATGATAAAAATAATATGATCAACATATAATTTTAATCTCAAGAGTAATATTCGTAACTCATGAATAGTAAATCGTGAATAGTAACTCATGAATAGTAACCCCGACACAAAAGATAGAAATTCCACAATAAAATCCATACCAATATTTCGGTATAATGATATTGAAAGAATAACATTACTTAAATTTATAAACAATTTATTTTAATTGTTTACACTTTACTAATTAATGCATTTAATCATCATAAAATGCCAACTCTTACAATTTCATCATCAATAACCAAAACCCTCATCAAAAATCTGCATATACCTCATATAGGATTCTCAAGCCATAAAATCCTATTTTCCAATTTTCTTACTTCACAAAACATATTTAATTCATTTACTCATAACTAGACCATTTTCATGAAAAATACCAAATCAGTTCCAAAAATATTTCTTTTCTGGGATTTAGCATAATATAGTCCCATAGTGAACATATATTTTTCTCAGAATTTTTAAAAGTCATTTACTATTTTTCATATGGCCAAAACAGCCGAATATTTAGACATTTATCAAAAATTGTACTTTTGTCCAAAAATTCTGAAATTTACAGAGTATACTTCTATCATATACATGTACTCCCAATAAAAATTTCATCAATTTTGGAGTTAACCACAAGGAATTATAAGCGGTTACTTTTAAAATAGTCTTTTCTCATAAAATTCATAACTCTCAATCTATACATCCAAAAATCACCATTTTTGGACACAATCAAGAAAACTCATCAAAATATCATTTCAAATTTTTCCAGAATTTTTGAAGTTCAGAAAAATTACGAAACTGAAAAACATAACAACCCTTAAAATCCCTTACTATCCCTTACTATCCCTTACTATCCCTTACCTCAAAAGAGCAGTACTTCTGATCGGTATAAGGCTGAAGGAAACTTGCACTGATGAATAGCAACTCACCAAGTATCTAAATACTCACAAAATACACTCATAATATAGAGAGAGAAAGAGAGAAAGCTTATGTTTCTGGTGTGATTTTCAATTCTAACTTAGCCCTCTATTTATAGGAAAATTTTGGTAGGTTTGACCTGCAACCTGATGGCTTTACCTGCTACTATTCCCACCCACCACATTTGAAATATAATTCAGCACATTTCTTCACCAACCACAAGTGGGGCCCACCAATTCTAGAATTTTCCACCAAAATGATAAACTCCGAAAATTCAACAATTTCTGAACCAGTCATCTCGTAAAATTCATAACAAATCATACGTTCATTTTTAACGGTTCAAAATTTGTGGACATATACTCAACTTATATATGTATAACATATCCAAAAATTACCACGATCCAACGGTCGGATTAAAAATTATAACCCCCGCAAAATATCTCAAAAACCCTGATTTTTAATACCTCCATTCCGACAAAAATACTGATAAAAACCTCAACATTAACTCCTTCATTTTTAACCACAAAAATATATCCCTCATTTATATCCACATAAAATAAATATTTTCTTATCATATGAATCAATAATTAATTATTCACAAATAATATTACAGAATCACATTTATGACAACCAGGCCGTTCCCAGGAAAGAGGGGGCTTTCCAATAAGAATTTCTCCTTACTGGCGCGCAATTAGATGACCAAACCTCTCCTTAGACAGAACTTTCTAGACATTGCCAATAATGTTATCTAATAATATTATTCAAATAATATGAATTATTGATCTGATAAAGGAAAATACTGTGCAGCAACAATTATTGAAACAACAATAATATAAAATATCAACGCAGCAATTATTGAATCAATAAAATAAAATATTGAACAGTAATTACTGTAACAATTATTGAGTAGTGCCTTCTTACGTAAGAATCAATAATTTCAAAAATACTATGCAATACCGTGTGCTACTGTGCAATAACGCGTATTACTGTATTTTAACCACCGGGTATTCCAACAGTGTTAATGGTAACAACTACGCCGTTATTTGTAAAAACTTAAATTTGTCGTTTTCTTCATCCGACAGTTATTCGTTATGGGGCCCACAAATAGCTGTGCCGTCGTACGAATATTCCCTGACAGAAAGAATATTTCACGACCAAACGAATATTTCCCGACAACAATGATTATTTTATAACCACTTGCTTATTTTGAAAAAAAATCATATTTCACTCATAACTTTAAACTTTTATCAATTTAACCATTTACTGAATAGTAATTATAAGAAAAATTGAATACTTTTATTTCATAAAATTCGGGGTCTTACAATCTCCCCTCCTTATGAAATTTCGTCCCCGAAATTTACGTACCTAGTATTTCAAAGAGTTGAGAATACCTTTCTTTCATTTCAGATTTCATCTTCCCTGTCTTCATGATTTCTCCATTGCTCATCTCCTGTATTTCAGATATTATTCTAGAATACAGCTTCAAAACAAAGGTTAATTTAACAAATTAACATATCACATAATATCCCGATATTATGACTGACCAACAAATAAGCTTAGGTAGGACACACTAGCGAAGGAATTCCCCGTCTCTCCCCTCCTAGTTCTTGTCTCACATCTCAGCCAGAGATCATATCCCTAAGCTCTGATACCACCTGTAACTCCGTACACCAACCTATGTCAGCACCTTACATTGATACCTATCAGTTTGCCAGCGCAAAACGGCGTCCCCTACGGAGAGTCTGGCTTCGGTGCATCCCCCATCGACAGGAAGTCACCAGCGAGAGGCTCGGGGCTCTTTACTTATAGCTCTGATACCACCTGTGACGCCCCCAAAATAGGTCCATTCCATCCAACCCATTCTGAGTCGTCAAATACATGGTATAGAAAATAACTACAACTCTATTACAACAATTGTCGTACAAAATACAACAACACATATGCTGTGAGTTTGAATACAAATATATACCAAATGTGACACATGTCCCAATCGTGGATAGCACCTCACAGTGACACCTTACATAAAGGTATAGTCAAAAACTGTTTTAGAAATTAGAATCTTTGGGAAGTGCTCAAGGAAACCTTCGTACATGGGAGGCCATGCGTCTAGGTTATGATAGATATCATATGGCCACAGAATTATCCTTGGTTTACCCAATAGACCCCAAAGAAAAACGAGAAGATTACTATCATATTCTTCCCAATGGTGAGTCTTCTCTTTACATATCATTATCTCTACTGTCTCTAATTGAGAATTATACTTCAAACAAACACCAAGATTATATAGGTAGTGCTCGTATATATACTCAGCAAGCGGATGTGCACAATCCTGTCTTATGATGACACGAGGTTGTATGTCGTTAGACATCTTGTATGATAGTGGCAAAACACCCTTCCAACGTTGGGTTCGCCTCATCCTATTTTCTTCACCAAATATAACTACTAAATGATGACCACCGTTCTATTCCCTTGTTACCCTCGCTCGACCCAGCTACACTCTTATTACCTGAAAGGAATTGTGAAGCAAAAGGGTGAGCACAACTAGCTCAGTAAAGAATATCATGACTAAAGATAAATAAATTATCAATAGTTTTCATCAATAATAAATCAGAGATTTAGAACATATGGTAGATGATAAAAAATTTCAACCATAGTTGCAGCGGAACATGCAATCCATTAGAAGAGTCAAATAGACCATAAAGTCCATTATCTCTTCCATGTTAAAAATCCACCAACAATGTTTTATCCATGTAACATCACTCAATAGTTCCTTTCCACCATCATATGAATAACTCATAATCATAATTGTGACTCAAAATTTTTCTTCGCACCCAGGACGAATAATATTTTCATCACCTGTCTTTACCTGAAACATCAAAGATCATGGTTATACCAAATCACATTTCCTGTTCATAATCATACTAATAAATCCATCTTTGCACTACGGCCAAAGATATTCATCAACAAACCATTTTTGCACTACGGGCTAAAGATATTCAACAATAGTTCATCTTTACACTACAGGCCAAAGATATTCATCAACAGGCCATCTTTGCACTACATGCCAAAGATATTCAACAACAGTTCATCTTTGCACTACAGGCCAAAGATATTCATCAACAGGCCATCTTTGCACTACATGCCAAAGATATTCATCAACAATTCATATTTGCATTACAGGCCAAATATATTCATATCTCAAAGAAATATATAATCATTTCAGAATTTATATAAACAATAATTATAACCATGTTGATCAATTCACCTTTGCACTTAAGCTTAAGATATTCAATTATAAATTCAATGGTCATTATCATACCAGTCACAATTCAACTTTGCACTACAGGCCAAAGAGAACCCTAGTCATGATCATACCAATAATCTACCCATCTTTACACTCCAGTGAAAGAGAATTTCAACATCAGGGTTATAAAAATGTTATATATGATGATAAAAATAATATGATCAACATATAATTTTAATCTCAAGAGTAATATTCGTAACTCATGAATAGTAAATCGTGAATAGTAACTCATGAATAGTAACCCCGACACAAAAGATAGAAATTCCACAATAAAATCCATACCAATATTTTGGTATAATGATATTGAAAGAATAACATTACTTAAATTTATAAACAATTTATTTTAATTGTTTACACTTTACTAATTAATGCATTTAATCATCATAAAATGCCAACTCTTACAATTTCATCATCAATAACCAAAACCATCATAAAAAATCTGCATATACCTCATATAGGATTCTCAAGCCATAAAATCCTATTTTCCAATTTTCTTACTTCACAAAAACATATTTAATTCATTTACTCATAACTAGACCATTTTCATGAAAAATACCAAATCAGTTCCAAAAATATTTTTTTTCTGGGATTTAGCATAATATAGTCACATAGTGAACATATATTTTTCTCAGAATTTTTAAAAGTCATTTACTATTTTTCATATGGCCAAAACAGCCGAATATTTAGACATTTATCAAAAATTGTACTTTTGTCCAAAAATTCTGAAATTTACATAGTATACTTCTATCATATACATGTACTCCCAATAAAAATTTCATCAATTTTGGAGTTAACCACAAGGAATTATAAGCGGTTACTTTTAAAATAGTCTTTTCTCATAAAATTCATAACTCTCAATCTATACATCCAAAAATCACCATTTTTGGATACAATCAAGAAAACTCATCAAAATATCATTTCAAATTTTTCCATAATTTTTGAAGTTCAGAAAAATTACGAAACTGAAAAACATAACAACCCTTAAAATCCCTTACTATCCCTTGCTATCCCTTACTATCCCTTACCTCAAAAGAGCAGTACTTCTGATCGGTATAAGGCTGAAGGAAACTTGCACTGATGAATAGCAACTCACCAAGTATCTAAATACTCACAAAATACACTCAATAATCTAGAGAGAGAAAGAGAGAAAGCTTATGTTTCTGGTGTGATTTTCAATTCTAACTTAGCCCTCTATTTATAGGAAAATTTTGGTAGGTTTGACCTGCAACCTGATGGCTTTACCTGCTACTATTCCCATCCACCACATTTGAAATATAATTCAGCACATTTCTTCACCAACCACAAGTGGGGCCCACCAATTCTAGAATTTTCCACCAAAATGATAAACTCCGAAAATTCAACAATTTCTGAACCAGTCATCTCGTAAAATTCATAACAAATCATACGTTCATTTTTAACGGTTCAAAATTTGTGGACATATACTCAACTTATATATGTATAACATATCCAAATATTACCACGATCCAACGGTCGGATTAAAAATTATAACCCCCACAAAATATCTCAAAAACCCTGATTTTTAATACCTCCATTCCGACAAAAATACTGATAAAAACCTCAACATTAACTCCTTCATTTTTAACCACAAAAATATATCCCTCATTTATATCCACATAATATAAATATTTTCTTATCATATGAATCAATAATTAATTATTCACAAATAATATTACAGAATCACATTTATGACAACCAGGCCGTTCCCAGGAAAGAGGGGGCTTTCCAATAAGAATTTCTCCTTACTGGCGCGCAATTAGATGACCAAACCTCTCCTTAGACAGAACTTTCTAGACATTGACAATAATGTTATCTAATAATATTATTCAAATAATATGAATTATTGATCTGATAAAGGAAAATACTGTGCAGCAACAATTATTGAAACAACAATAATATAAAATATCAACGCAACAATTATTGAATCAATAAAATAAAATATTGAACAGTAATTACTGTAACAATTATTGAGTAGTGCCTTCTTACGTAAGAATCAATAATTTCAAAAATACTATGCAATACCGTGTGCTACTGTGCAATAACGCGTATTACTGTATTTTAACCACCGGGTATTCCAACAGTGTTAACGGTAACAACTACGCCGTTATTTGTAAAAACTCAAATTTGTCGTTTTCTTCATCCGACAGTTATTCGTTATGGGGCCCACAAATAGCTGCGCCGTCGTACGAATATTCCCCGACAGCAAGAATATTCCACGGCCAAACGAATATTCCACGACAACAATGAATATTTTATAACTACCTGCTTTTTTTGAAATATTTGCGCATTTTACCCATAACTAATCTCATTAATCAATTCAACCCTTACTATTTCAAAATAATAAATAGAGAAAATTAAATTTAATTTATTAATAATTTGAGGTCTTACAACCTCCCCTCCTTATGAAATTTTGTCCTCGAAATTGATGTACGTACCTAGTTTTTCGAAAAGATGAGGATACCTTGCTTTTATTTTCGTTTCTAACTCCCAGATCATTTTCTCAATAGCATGGTTTCTCCACAAAACTTTAACTTGTGGTATGACCTTCGTACGTAGGACATGCTCCTTCCAATCCAAGATCTTGACAGGTACCTCTTCGTACGTTAAGTCTTCGGCTATCTCGTCCGGTTCTAACTCAATAACGTGGTTTGGGCCTTTCACGTATTTACGTAGCATAGATATATGAAAAACATTATGAACACGAGACATACTTGGAGGTAATGCAAGTCTATAGGCCACATTTCCTACTCGGTCAAGAATCTGAAATGGACTAATAAATCGTGGATTGAGCTTTCCTCTCATCCCAAATCTTGTAACTCCTTTCCATAGAGCCACACGCAACAATACATGATCCCCAATGTCAAATTCCACGTCCTTTCGATGAAGATCCGCATAACTCTTTTGTCGATCTTGTGCTGTTTGTATACGTTGTCGAATCGTTTGGATCTTCTCTGTAGTCATTCATACCAACTCTGGTCCCAACAACGTTACTTCTCCCACCTCATCCCAACAAACTAGAGAGTGACACTTTTGTCCATACAATGCTTCAAATGGAGCCACACCTATACTTGCCTGGTAACTGTTATTGTAGGAGAATTCTACCAATGGTAGATACTTATCCCAACCCCCTTTGAAATCTAGGACACAAAGACTTAATAGATCTTCAAGAGTTTGAATAGTCCTCTCTGATTGCCCGTCCGTTTGAGGATGGTATGCCGAACTGAACCGTAAATCTGTACCCACAGCTTTTTGCAAGCTAACCCAAAATCTTGAAGTGAATCTTGGGTCACGATCCGAAACTATGGATACTGGCATGCCATACAACCTCACAATCTCATTCACGTACATACTAGCAAGACGTTCAAGGGAATAAGTCTCCCGTATCGGTAAGAAATGAGCAGACTTGGTTAATCTGTCAATAATAACCCAAATAGCATTTATGCCTTGAGAAACCGTGGGGATACTCGTAACGAAATTCATGGTAATGTGTTCCCACTTCCATTTCAGAATCTCAAGTGGCTGCAATGGACCCTTTGGCACTTGATGCTCCGCCTTTACACGTTGACAAGTTAAACACCTCGAGATAAACTTTACAATCTCTCTCTTTATATTGTTCCACCAAAATGTATGTCAAAGATCATGATACATTTTGGTACTTCCAAGATGGATTGCAAATGGTGTATTGTGTGCCTTTATCATGATCTTGTACTTCAAATCAGAATCATTAGGAACAAAAAGTCTGGAGTGGACTCAAAGTATTCCTTCTTCATCGATTCTTGCTTCTGGAATAGCACCTTCTTGCACTTTTTTCTTCATATGCATCAGCTCCGGGTCTGTGGCTTGAGCAACTTTAACTTTATCGATTAAAGTTGATTCTATGTGTATACTTGACATCATCGCACTCGTTCCTGCATATGATCTTCTACTCAACGCGTTAGCTACCACGTTTGCTTTTCCAAGATGGTATTGAATAGTGTGGTCGTAATTTTTTAACAGCTCGAGCCAACGGCGTTGCCGCATGTTGAGTTCTTTTTGAGTGAAGAAATATTTGAGACTTTTATGGTCTGAATATATCTCCACTTTCTCCCCATACAGATAGTGCCTACAGATTTTTAGCACAAAAACGACTGCTGCCAACTCTAGATCATGTGTAGGATAATTCCTCTCATATTTTTTAAGTTATCGCGAGGCATAGGCTATGACTTTCCCACGTTGCATGAGAATACATCCTAATCCTTTTCCTGAAGCATCGCTGTAAATAACAAATCCATCCGAACCAGATGGTATGGTCAAAACAGGTGCCAAAATAAATCTCCTCTTAAGCTCTTGAAAACTCTTCTCACATTCCTCGCTCCATACGAATTTGATATCCTTCCGAATCAGCTGAGTTAACGGGGTAGCGATTCGAAAAAATCCTTCCACGAATCTCTGATAATAACCAGCTAAGCCCAGAAAGCTACGTACTTCGGTCACCGTCTTTGGTTGCTCCCAACTTTGTATTGCTTCAATCTTCACCGGGTCAACAGATACTCCATGTTTTGACACCACATGCCCTAGGAATGCTACTTCCTCAAGCCAGAACTTGTATTTCTTTAACTTAGCATATAGTTTGTTATCACGAAGCATTTACAGTACTAGCTTCAAATGGTGCTCATGATCTTCACGGCTTTTGGAATATATGAGGATGTCATCAATAAAGATAACAACGAACTGATCCAAATAATCCTTGAATATTCGGTTCATCATATCCATGAAAGCCGCAGGAGCATTAGTCAATCCAAAATACATGACTAGGAATTCATAATGCATGTACCGCGTTCTGAAGGCAGTCTTTGGAATATCCTCAGTTTTAACCTTCAGCTGATGATATCCAGAACGAAGATCGATTTTTGAAAAGAATTGTGCTCCTTGCAACTGATCAAACCGGTCATCAATACGAGGTAGCGGATAGCTATTCTTGATAGTGACATGGTTTAATTCCCGGTAATCAATTCAAAGTCGCATACTCCCATCTTTCTTCTTTATAAATAAAACAACAGCGCCCAAGGAGATGTACTAGGACGAATGAAACCGATGTCCAACAACTCTTGTAGTTTGACCTTTAACTCCTGAAGTTCAATAGGAGCAATTCGATATTGGGTTTTAGAAATGGGCTTTGTACTAGGTTCAAGATCAATAAAGAATTCAACTTCACATTCTGGGGGTAGACCGGGAAGTTCTTCAGGAAATACGTCAGGAAAGTCAATAACAATAGGAATATTATTCAAATTTGACGTGTCTTTATTCAAATTCATAACATGGGCTAAGAAAGCTTGACATCCATTTTTTAATAAACGAATGACTTTATGGCTTGATATAACAGTGATTGATTTTAATGGCTTAGTTACTTGAATTCGCACAACAAGTTGGTTAGGAATATGAAAACTAACAATCTTACGAAAACAATCAATTTTGGCATGATGAGTAGTTAACCAATCAATCCCTAAAATCACATCAAAAGCAAGTATCTTTAAAGAGATAAGGTCAACAGGTAAGGTGATGGTGCCAACTTGGATCAAACAAGATTTATAAACAGTGGATGTGATGAAAGTTTCTCCTAACAGAGTCTTCACAGATAAATCAAAGTCTAACTTCTCCGGAGTCAAGTTTAAACATTAAGCACAACCAGGAGAAATAAATGAATGGGTAGCACCGGTATCTAGTAAGGTATAAACTTCGTATGAATTTATGATTAGCTTACCCGTGATCACCTCCTTTGGGTTCCTCGCATGTTGACCAGTCACGACAAATGCTCTTCCAGGAACCATTGACTTTGACTTTTTTGGGACAGCTTTTTGAGTCACCATCCCCGCTGGCCTTGGTTTCGCTATAGTGCAATCTCGAGCGATATGTCCTTCCTTTCCATAATTATAACATACCTTAAACTGTTGTGGGCAATTTGGGCTGATATGTCCTTCTTTTCTGCACTTATAGCATATGACCGGTGGTCGTTCTCCTCCCTTGGAACCAGTTGCTGCTGGTGCTGACGTCTTCGTATTGTCATTGTTGAATCTCCTCTTTTTAAAATCTCCTCCCGACTCGCTTCTTCTATTTTCATGGCCACGATTACCACCAGAGTGGTTGTCATTCTTGTCTGTATTTTTCTTTCTCCGCTGGTTATCATTGTTCTGATGACTGCTGTCACCGGTATGATCCTGGTTGTGGTTCCTCGGTTGACCGTACTCGTTATCTCGCTCTAATAATTGAGCCCTGTTGACAACATCTGAATAGAGAGAAAATTTATGAGAAATGAGATATTGACGTATGCCGGGTTTCAAACCTCTCAGAAACATCCGCGTCATACGTTCCTCATTCTCCAACAAATGAGGTGCAAACCTGGACAACTCTACAAACTTCGCCTCGTACTGGGACACCGTAATGTTATTCTGCTCCAGTCTAATAAACTCTACCTCCTTCATATGACGAATACTTTCAGGAAAGTACTTGTCATTGAATAGTTTCTGAAATGTCTCCCAAGACATGCTGAGTGCGGTTAGATGGGTACGCTTCACAGACTCCCACCAGTAGTCTGCCTCGCCGCAGAACATAAAGGTGGTGAATGGAACCTTCTGTTCCTCCGTGTATCCCAAGACATCGAATATCTTGGTAATTTGCTTGACCCACGTTTCCGCCTTGATCGGATCCGGCTTTCCCTTAAATTCTGGTGGTCCCAATTCTTTGAACTGCTTGGCTGTGACAAACCGTGAATTGCAATAATTTCCTCCTATATTTTGAACACGAGTCTCCCTCGTCTAGTTTTTCATGAATTGCAAAAAGCTTCTAAACATCCCATCGTTCATCATCTGCTCATTGGTGTTGAGCACAGGTGTCTCCACAGTCTCATTTACTCCACTGTTAACATTCTCAGTTGATATTCTCAAATACTGCCATAAAATAAGGGTTAATTTAAGCAATTAACATATCATATAATATCCCTATATTATGACCGACCAACAAATAAGCTTAGGTAGGACACACTAGCGAAGGATTTACTCGTCTCTCCCCTCCTAGTTCTATTCCTCGATCTCCACCAGAGATCATATCCCTAAGCTCTGATACCAACTGTGACGCTCCCAAAATAGGCATACAACACCAATTTTGAGTTGTCAAAATACATGGTACAGAAACAACTACAACTTTATTAATACAACATAAAAACTGTGAGTTTAAATACAAATATTGCTATCTAGATAATATCCACACTTAAATAAGTCCTCATTACAATTATTGATACATTATTTTAGAAAAATGGTGAGGACTATTAAAACGACTTTCTAGAACCTTCATTTCATACCCCGACTAGTACTCGCTACATTCTCGTCTCCTGAGAAGAAAAATGGAACAAAAAGAAAAGGGTGGGCTCAACTAGCCCAGTAAAGAACATTATGACTAAGATAATATAAAATAAATTATCGTTAGTCTTCAACAAGGAAAAATCTAATAGAATACAATAGACAACAAGTTTTAAATCAATATTCGCAGCGGAAATAATAATTCATTAGAAGAGTTAAGTAGAGAATGAAATCTACTATCTTCTATATACGAATTTAAAACTTCATCGTCTATTTTTTATCCCTGTAACATCAATCAATATATATCTGGAATCAAATATTCATCTTTGCACTACAGGCCAAAGATATTCATCAGTTGGTCATGTTCATCTAAACACATGTTCATCTTTGCACTACGGCCCAAAGATATTCATCAGAAATCATTCATCTTTGCACTACAGGCCAAAGATATTCAGTTATATCATCATTTAGGACTGCGGATGATGAAAAATATTTTAAAGAAAACGAATCTAGTGAAACAAAAGAATAAATATTAAGGATTCGTATTTCAGCTATTCCATGTCCAAAAATACCTCATAAGTAATCATAGTGGAGTAAAATTCAAGAATGATCAAAACATGGATACAATCAAAGCTAGTATCTATAATAGATATTTTGGACAAAAAGAAAAAAATTTTATTTTTCGGTGAATAGTGTTGTATTTATGAATAGTGTCGTATACGTGAATAATTTCGTATACGTGAATAGTAATTCCGACACTAAAAGATAGAAATTTCACAAAAAACACCATCATGCTTCGTGAATAGTACTCGTGAATAGTAACTCGTGAATAGTAAACTCATGAATAGTAACTCATGAATAGTAACCCCGACATGAAAAAGTTTCAAATTTGATAAAAAGTTCCAACAAATATTTCGGCATAATGATATTGAAGAAAATAATATCATTGAAGAAGAATAACATCCCTTACCTCAGCAAAATAGTACTTCTGGTTGGAATATCAGATATAGTGCTGAAGGAACTTGTACCGTATAGCAACACTCAAAGTATAAAAATACTCACAAAATACGCTCGATATTAAAGAAAGAGAAAGAGAGAGAAATCTTTAGTTTCTTGTGTGATTTTTAATTCTAACCTAAGCACCCTATTTATAGGAAAATGCTTAGAACACCAAAGCAGAAAATTTAATATAATATTAATATATTATATAAAAATTCTTATGCACACCAAATCAGATCCAAATATCAGCCACCAATAGTCAACTAAATCAAAAAAACATTTTTGTTATTAAAAATAATTAAAACTTTCAAAAATCAATTATTTCGGAACTTCAACAATTCATAATAAATAGCCCTTTTATCAGAAAATTCGAATCTCGCAACTTTTTATAGGAAATTCAATTCTCTACAACTTTGCAGAAGAAAGTTTTTCTAAATTCCAAACAAAAATTGACCGAAATCCACAAGCAGACGATTTTACAGACTATAATAAAATTTCAGTCAAGAAATGGGCCCACAGACATGTTTAACATGTTTTAAACAACTTTACAACAAAAATACTATTTCTCCTCATATACTCATATATCCCGCATTCATTGTAAAAATATCATCATTATTATATTATAATAATATAATAAAATATTATTTTATCAGAAAAGATAAAATATCGATTTTCAACAATTGTCACTTTAAAAAATTTTCTTCATCTATATCCACATAAAATGAATATTTTCCTCATCATATAAATCAATAATTAATTATTCACAAATAATATTACCGAATCATAATACTGACAACCAGACAGTTCCCAGGAAAGAGGGGGCTTTTCAATAAGAATTGCTCCTTACTGGCGCGCAATTAGGTGACCAAACCTCTCCTTAGACAGAACTTTTTAGACATTACCAATAATGTTATCTAATAATATTATTCAGATAATATGAATTATTGTTTCGATAATGAAAAATAATGTGTAGTGACAATTATTGAAACAACAATAATATAAAATATCAACGTAGCAATTATTGAATCAATAAAATAAAATACTGAACAGTAATTACTATAACAATTATTGAGTAGTGCCTTCGTAAGAATCAATAATTGGTACAATTCCGTGTGTTACTGTTCAACAACGCGTATTATTGTGTTTTAATCACCGGGTATTCCAACAGTATTAACGGTAATAACTACGTCGTTATTTATAAACAACTTATACTTGTCGTTTTCTTCATCCAATCACTTTCCGTTATGAGCCTACAAAAGACTGCGCCGTCGTACGAATATTCCCCGATAGTAAGAATATTCCATGACCAAACGAATATTTCCCGACAACAATGAATATTTTATAACCACCTATTTTTTTAAAAAAAATATTTGCACATTTTACCCATAACTAACCTCATTAATTAATTCAACCCTTACTATTTCAAAATAATAAATAGAGGAAATTAAATTTTATTTATTAATAATTTGGGGTCTTACAACTCTGATTTGCAAGCTAGTTGTACAACTGAAAATGGTCCATCATGGGAACAAAATCTAGATCCGTCAGCTGGATCTTAGATTCCATGGTTCCTAGGCTCACATAATATCATATGAATAGCCTGCATAACGAGGATATTGAAATAAAATAGATATTTAATCTAAGCGTCGCAAAACAAAAGATTCATCAGTTAAATCCATGCATGCACATAGTCAAGCTTCCCGTTCCCTCTAGATACAGATCTAGGGACACGTTGTTGCTTAATATTTACACAAAACTAGAAAGAAAACTATATTTAAATAAATTTTAGCCATTCTAGCTCAACGGCTCCAATTTTACAACTTTTGAACCAGTTAAAAGTTAGATATGGCTAGATTTAGATAAATCTAGTCCACAAACATTTATATCGCAACTTTACATTGAATAAACAGTTTAAAATATATATTTAATCACATTAAACAGTTAATATATATATATATATATATATATATATATATATATATATATATATATATATAAATATATATATATATATATATATATTAAAGCAGTAAAAAGGCCACGAATTTAGAATTTAGGCCAAACTGATAAATATAAATATATGATTATATATATAATAAAGCAGTAAAAGGCCACATATTAACAATCCAGACACTATTAAACAGTATAATTTGAGTTTGAATCAACAGGTTGTGGATATATATAGGTATATCTGTTAGGTTTGCTAGAAACAAGAGTATGCAATCAAATCACATAAATAAAGCGGAAGCGAAGTAAAACGGATTTTAAAATTTTTCTTACAAACTATAAACCAAGATCATTCTTGTGCTTTGATTATCAATTTATAAAAGAGTAGGAGAATTAGAATCATACCCTTGAAGATCCGAGCTTCCTCAGGTACAAGTTCAACTCCTAATCCTTTGTGCTTTCCTTGAATACACGGGTTTGGTTCCTTCCTTTGATCAACGTTAGCCACCCAGTGTTTGGCCTCTAGAGGTGATCCACCAAGGAAGAACAAGAATTAAGAAAAAGGGTATTTTGGCTTAAACCCTAGTTTTCCTATCTCTGTAGAAAAATGGCGTACTCTCCAATAATTGGAATTACGTCTTTTGATATTTGATATAAGACTCATCTTATAAGGATATCAGTTAACCTATTTTAATATAATTAAAATAGGGCATTATTTAATTAATTAAACTCTTTTAATTAATTAAGCTCTCTAATCTTATTAGGGATAATTAATTAAACTCTTTTAATTAATTTGCCTCCTAATCTTATTAGGAACAAATGAGAGTACTTATATTAAATTAATTCCTAAACTCCTTTAGCAATTAAAATAATAATAATTGTAATAATATTTACAAGATTCCTCTTATTAATTTATATTTAATATTTTCAAAATATTAAATAATAAATATTAAGTTATTTAATTTATTTTATCACCATAGATTAAATTAAATAGACTTAAGATATTATTACGATTATGTCATTAACTTCTTAAATAATTATTCTTTATTTTTATGGTGTGACCCTTTATGTTCTCCATATTAAACTGATTGTGAATAAATCAATTAGAACAATTCTAATCTCATTTAAATAAATAAATCAAACTATTTATTTATTTAAATAAATAATATTTATTTATTTAAATAAATAATATTTATTCTACAATAAGGATAAATCTCCTTAGCGATCAACGACTTTTCGGATAATATAAATTTCAACACTAATCATAAAAGAACTTTTGAGTAAATAATTACCGTACAATTCAATCCTTCCACCATACAATGTTCCAATTAAATATAAGACATGAAATTATTGTCAAGTCTTATTTTATTTAATTATATGTATTTCGATTCCTAAATGCACAACTCTAATTGAATGCAAATTAGAAACACCTTTCTTATTTCATTCCACCTTAGCCAAGGATTCTTGGGTTGTCATTTATCGAATCACATAAGAGATATATCTTCTTTTACTATAAGCGGTAAATTCTTTATTGATCATTCATCATCTCCATATATAACTCATTATACCCAAGCATACCCTTTAATATACTCTAAGGGTCTTATGGAATAAGTCAAAGTATAAATTATTATATACAAGATACCATGATGATCTCAAGTTTAAGGATCACTTGCACTACTATCTTTTTAGGAAACTAAAACTCTATTAGGTATTCCTTAGCGAGTCATGTTCAGTGAACTTATTCTCCAATAAGCACCTACATATTTTCTATAGTGTCTCCACACAAATGATAATGAGATCAATCATCCTCATCCAATGAGCAAACAACGTATGTACCAATCTTTCTGAATTCACTAATCCCCGTTTTAGTAATCCATTGATTGAGAACATTATTGTTTTTATGATATCTAAGAATTTAGGTCTCATTAGCATGACCACATCATAATTCTAAAAGTATTGCTTAAAACTATGGGTTTATCACATATATTAAAACAAAATCATGTTGATAATCAAATGCCTTTAGTAAATTAACACTTTTATTAATAAATAAATAAGATTGATTACAAAGTATATGCTTTATCATCATACATGATTGGCTTATATGCGTACTACTTTTAATATCCTACTTACACTAAAGCCAATCACCATGGTATCTGTGACACCCCCAAATTTGGGTACTTCAATTACCACGGGATTTGGTGTTCACTGTCTAAACATCATGTATCTATCTACCCATAATAAATAAAAAACCATAAATAGATAGAAATAAATCCTCTCCTTATGGAGTTACAACATTTGAATGTAAATACATCAATCCTAGGTCATACTAACCTTAAATCTCAAATGCAGAAACATAAACAAATAATAAGTCTTACACAACTTTAACATAAGTCTGAAACATAAATACATCAAATAAACAACAAGTCTTCATCACTTGTTAACTTTGCCCTTGCCTTTGCTAGTAGAAGGCTCGTCAGACCTTTCGTTCTTAACTGTAGTGTTATTATTACGCAAGAGTGAGCACGATTGCCCACAAGTATAATAATATAACAATAAAATAATAACATGCGAATGAATCATATACTTCCAAAATAAGAAAACTCAGTTTTTGAATCAAGAATGAATACTAAAAATCAAAAGAACTTCTGAGGGTCATAAGACCTTGAACTATGTTCTAGGTTGTTAAGTGTTTATACTTGAAACCTTTAACTGTCATAAGGCTATGGACTCTTCTTCTCATACTTAGGGGGATCAACCTTTAGTACCATACCGTGCACAATATCTTAATGCTAAAGCATAATTAATCCCCTGTGACAGGGTTGTTCATATCAGTTTGACATTAGAGTCCGCACCAAAGGAAGTTTGGTTTGGATAAGCTCAACAATGGTTCTGAAATTTAGAACATTCATCAACTATGGACTAGTCGAATCAATAAGGGTTCACTAGTCTTACAAGGTTCAACAATAATTGATATTTAATTTGAATAATAAAATTCAAGATGTATACAATTAAATAAGTATTGTATAATAGGAATCATGCTTTTAAAGAATGATAACATCTAATATGAAATCTTGACTTGAGCAATAATAAATAAGATAGAATAAGGAACTTGCTTTATGTAAGTAAACAAGGTTTAGGAACTTGCTCAGATAAAGTTAGGGTTAGAGAACTTGTCTCGTGCTTGGGCTAAACAAATACTACTCTCGTTCACCACAAGTTCTACACACATACCATATGTATTCACGACATTCATTAGTTACATTAATACTAACCTTATAGGTTTAGTTCCCTCTTTTAATACAACTTGTTAACTTGGTTTAAATTCTGCTCATTATTATCATTCACACATACATGACTGAAATCTCAAATCTTAAGTTTAAACAACATCATATCATCTCATGAACATCATTTTTTTTAATGTGGTTTAACCAGTTACAAAACATAGCAGTTATAAGGTCATAAGACATTTTCTAATTTATTTTTTTTAATTCTCTTATTATATTATCCATTAGTCACATTTTCACTTAATTATTTAATATAAACTCCACTTTATTTAACAAATCTTTACCCTTTTAATTTAATTACTTAATTAAATTAAAATATTTTCATCCCCTTACTATTATTACACTCGAATAAATTATTTCATAATAATTTTTATCGAATATTTATTTTATTTCATAATTATTTCAACTAAAATATTTATTTTATTTGATAAATATTTTAATAATAATTTCCATCGAATATTTAATTTATTCTATAAATATCTCAATTAAAATATTTATTTTATTTTATAAATATTTTAAAAATAATTTCCATCGAATATTTATTTTATTCCATAAATATTTCAACTAAAATATTAATTTTATTTGATAAATATTTTTATAATAATTTTCAGCGAATATTTATTTTATTCCATAAATATCTCATTTAAAATATTCATTTTATTTTATAAATATTTTAATAATAATTTCCATCGAATATTTATTTTTTCTCATAAATATTTCAACTAAAATATTTATTTTATTTGATAAATATTTTAAAAATGATTTCCATCCAATATTTATTTTATTTCATAAATATCTCAATTAAAATATTTATTTTATTTTATAAATATTTTAATAATAATTTCCATCGAATATTTGTTTTATTCCATAAATATTTCAACTAAAATATTTATTTTATTTGATAAATATTTTAATTATTTATTAACTTTTTATTTTTTATTTTTTATTTTTTATTTTTTTTAATTTTTTTTGCCCACCGGGGCGGGGTAATTTAGCTTGGTAACGCCCGCCGGGGCGGGGTAATTTAACTTGGTAATGCCCGCCGGGGCGGGGTTACCCAGACTCAGTTTTTGTAGTTCGTGAACACATAACAAGGCCAATTTAGCCCAAAATCTCACACAAGTTCAACCATATGTTCTAAACTTGCAGTTCGTGAAGAACACAGAACATGGCCAATTTAGGCCAAAACTTCATATAGACAATTAATACAATTTCACCCAACTATTCTAAACTTAACATAAACACTTAATGACACTTCCAGCATGTTTTTAACACTTTAAGTCACATAAACAACATGATTTAAAGCCATAATTTTTATGTTCTCTCTATTTTTTAAAGTTTCGTTAAATTTCATGAAATTACAAATCACAGATTCGTTATAACACCAAATCAGTCCGTTTAAGTTTCGTTCTTTTTGTTTTTATATGTGTAAACGTAATCATTCATCAATTTACCGATTAATATGCAATTTAAACATAAATTTTTGTACTTGCAAGCCATATTCATATATTTTTCTCTGTAACTATAAAACTCCAATTTGAACATGATTTCATGAATTAATTACTCTAAAACACATATAGATCATATGTAATTAAATTATACAGGTTAATTAAACATATACAACATCATAGATTTAACAATTAGCCATAAAAATTCAATTACAAAAACTAAAAGCCAATTTTCATGCAAAGTTTCTAAGTACGTAATATAAAAGTTTGGTTAGGAAATTACCCTTAATTCTCTGTTAAGATTGCTAGAAAGTGGAAGAAACTTCTTAAATTTCCAATTCCTTCGTCAATTCTCTCAATCTCCCTCTTTTCTCTCTGTAGTTCACTGACTTAGGTTTTTAGGAAATGAGAAAGCGTAAAAAGAAAATGACTGATATAAGTCGTGGTCGGTTAATCTCGTAATGGGTTAACTGGCTAACTTCCTTTAGGGCCATGTTTGGCTATCTTATTAATACTCTTCCCCCATCAATTTAATTAAACTCTTATTATATAGTTTAATAATGTCACACCCATTTAAGTAATTAATTAAATATCTAATTTAATTTAATTTAATAAAATAGAATAATTCCACATTAAATCACATAGTCACAAAATTAATTTCTCATTCATCAATTATGTCAAATCATTAAATCTTCAATTAATTATCAAATTAATTAGAATAACATTATGCTTATTGAATAATTCATTTAATCAATTAAGCTCAATTAAGTACATACTTTTGAATAATAAATTCTCCACATTAATTTAATCAATGTAACACATATAATTAAATTAATCTACCACACATTCATCAATTGATTATTTAACCCAATAATTAAATCATCGAAAAATATTTATTTAATTTAATAAATATTTAAATTACAATAATCTCGCTTATCACATCTTTCCCCCTTAAAAGGATTTTTTCCCCAGAATCACGACTCAATCAATTCATCTCGTTACATTCTCCCCCCTTACAAAGATTCTATCTCTAGAATCGTTTACACATAAATTAAGCAAATAAATGTGGTTAATTCTTCATCATATGCTCTTCGAGTTCCCACGTAGCTTCTTCAGCGTTGTGATTCCTCCAAATGACCTTAACATAAGGTATTATTTTATTTTCGAGAACTTGTTCTTTCCTGTCAACAATCTGAACAGGAACTTCTTCATAGGTTAAGTCTTTCTCAAAATGCAGGGGTTCATAGGCGATAACGTGTTTGTAATCGAGCTTATACGATCGTAAGACAGAAATATAGAAGACATTATGGATATGTTCTAAGGCCGGAGGTAGGGCTACCTCATAGGCAACTTTACCAATTCTCCTCAAAACTTCAAAGGGTCCAATGAATCTCGGGCTCAATTACCCCTTTTTAACGAATCTAATCTTTCTTTTCTAGGGAGAGACTTTCAAAAATACCAGGTTGCCCAATTTGAACTCAACATTCTTACGATGTGGATCGGCGTATTTCTTCTGCTTATCTTGAGCTGCTACTAGTCTTTCCCGTATTACTTTGACTATCTTTGTTGTTTGCTGTACCAGTTCTGGTCCTAGTAATTGTCTCTCGCCAACTTTATCCTAGTAAAGTGGAGTTATGCACTTTCTGCCGTACAACGCTTCATAAGGCGGCATGCCAATACTAGCGTGGTAACTGTTGTTGTAGCCGAATTCTACAAGCGGTAAGTGAGCATCCCAATTTCCCCTAAAATCCATGATGCATGATCTCAACATATCCTCCAATGTCTGAATCGTTCTTTCACTATGCCCATCTGTCTGAGGGTGATTTGCCGTACTCATTCTCAATTGCGTCCCCATGCACTCCTGTAGTCGTTTCTAGAAGTTTGATGTAAAGCGCGGATCCTTAGCTGAGATAATTGACACCGGAACTCCATACCTCAAAACAATCTCTTTCACATATAACCTTGCCAACTGATCTATGTTGAATTTGATTCTGATCGGAAGGAAGTGTGCGGATTTTGTCAGTCGGTCAATGATAACCCATACTGCATCATAGCATTTCTGAGTTGTCGAAAGGCCAACCACAAAATCCATCGTAATATGTTCCTATTTCCATTCCAGGATTTCTAAAGGTTGTAGCAACCCACTCGACCTCTGATGCTCTACTTTCACTTTCTGGCATGTTAGACACTTGGCAACACACTCTGCAAGATATCGTTTCAAATTTGGCCATCAGAAATGTTGTCGAAGATCTTGGTACATCTTGGAACTACCAGGGTGAATCGAATACCGTGAGCTATGAGCCTCGCTCAAAATATCTTCCTTAATTTCTGGCACTGGTAGTACCCAAACTCTGCTCTTAAATCTCAGTATTCCCTCGCTGTCTATTTTGAATTTCAGTTCGGTTCCTTTGGATATCTTCTTTTTCACCTTTTCACATTTTTCATCCTGAAGTTGAGCCTCTTTAACTTTATCCAGCAAGGTTGTACCAGCTTGCATTTGGAATAACTTCTCGTCAATCTCCATAGGATACTTCAGTTCCAATTCCAGCTTCTCCATCGCTGAAATTAGCTCCTCCTGAGTGGTTAACATCATCAATTTCTCCCGACCCTTTCTACTTAAGGCATCGACAACCACATTAGCTTTACCCGGATGGTATAAAATCTCGTAATCATAGTCCTTAATTAACTCCAGCCACCTTCTCTGGCTCATATTCAAGTCCTTCTGTGTAAAAATATATTTCAGACTCTTGTGGTCTGTATATATTTCACACTTCTCCTCATAGAGACAGTGTCTCTAGATTTTCAAACAAAATATCACTGCAGCTAATTCTAAGTCATGGGTTGGATGCCCCTTCTCATAGTCCTTCAATTGTCGTGACGTATATGCAATGACCCTGCCATTTTGTATAAGCATAAAACCCAGTCCTTTATGCGGCGCATCACTATAAACCACAAAATTTCCTGTATCATCCGGAAGAGATAACACATGTGCTGTACTCAACCTCTTATTAAGTTCTTAAAAGCTTTCGTCATACTTCTCTGTCCAAATGAATTTCACAGCTTTCCTAGTCAAATTCGTCAGCGGGGTTGTGATCTTGGAAAAGTCCTAAATGAATCTTCTATAATAACCTGCCAATCTAAAAAAACTTCTTACTTTCGACGACATTTTTGGTTGATCCCAGTTTATCACAACTTCGACTTTGGAGGGATCTATCGAAATTCCATCCTTATCAATCACATGACCAAGAAATTACACCCGCTCAATCCAAAATTTGCATTACAAAAACTTGGCATACAAATTTTCTTTTCTCAATGCCTCTCAAGCTACCTTCAAATGCTCTTCAGGTTCTTCCTTGGTTTTCGAGTATACCAAAATGTCATCAATGAACACCACCATGAATTTATCCAAAAATGGTTTAAACACCCTGTTCATCAGGTCTATAAATGCTGCATGAGCATTTGTTAGGCCGAATGACATCACCAGGAATTCATAGTGACCATATCGAGTCCTAAAAGCTATATTCAGAATATCCTCTGGTCTCACCTTCAATTGATGATAACTACTCCTCAAGTCTATTTTTGAAAAGTATCTTGCACCCTTCAATTAATCAAACAGGTCGTCGATCCTCAGTAATGGATATCTATTCTTAATCGTGACCTTATTCAGTTCTCTATAGTCAATGTAGAGCCGCATCGTTCCATCATTCTTCTTCAAAAATAACACCGGTGCTCCCCACAGTGATACGCTCGATTGAATGTACTTCTTATCTAGTAACTCTTGCAGTTAAACCATTAATTCTTTCATCATTACCAGAGCCATCCGATGCGGTGCCTGGCGCTAAATCGATCACAAACTCAACTTCTCTATCTGGCAGAAGTCCTGACAGATCATCTAGAAATACGTATGTGAAGTCCCTCACTACTAGTATCTCTTCTATCTTCGGGTTCTCTTTACGACTGTCGACTATGCAGGCTAGATATTCTACACAGCCTTGTCTTAACAACTTTCTGGCCTGCATCATCGTCAGACAACTCGCTTATTTAGGTGACTTGCTGCCATAAAACACAACCTTTGACGGAGTCATAAGGTTAATACATTTCTTTTGGCAATCAATTACAGCCCCGTAATTGAATAGTCAATCCATTCCCAAGATAACGACAAATTCCCCAAGTCTTATAGGGATAAGATCTATATTCATAATATTACCCTTAATGTCCACCCTACAATTCTTGTGTACATACTTAGCAGGGATCACTTCTCTATTCGCAATCTCTATGTTCATTGGGTATTCTAACTCGTCCTTAGGCAATTCCAAGTTCTTAGCAAAGTCATCGAATATAAATGAACAAGTAGCACCCGAATCAAATAATACATAAGCATTAACTTTATTGATCGGAATGATACCTGACACCATATTGTAAGACTGCACAACATCCTGCACTGTCATGTTGAATGTCCTGGTGGTCGATCAGTTGGTTGCGGTTGGTCCCATGATAGTTAGAGCACTGCTACCGCGGTTTCCCATGTTCCCTCCTATTCCTTCCCCTGTAGATCCTTTCTTAGGACAATCCCTAGCCAAGTGGTCCTTCGACCCAAATGTGAAGCAGGCGCCCTTCTTTGGTTTAGGGGCAGTTAGGTGCTATGTGGCCTTCCTGACCACAATTATAGCAAACTCTTTTCCCTTTCATACAAACCCCCAGGTGAGCTTTTTCGTAAGTCAGACATGCTTCAATCCTCTTCTTATGACCTCCTTACTGAATTCCAGTTGACGAGTTGTCAGTCCACCTCCTTTTTTGATTGATACTTCCCCCCGTATTGCTGCAACTGGCATTATTATTTCCCTCATTTTCACTCTTCTTCTTCTTTTGATCCTGATTGTACTTGGTTACAGCATCGCTCCAACCTTCAGCGAGGATGGCCTTTTCCAGTACTCTATAGCAAAAGTGTTCAGCTGAAATATTGGCACTTTGCTATATAACAAGGGCTTCAGTCCCTGTTCAAACATTCTTGCTTTCCTCTCATCCTTGTGTACTTAATACGGGGCGAACCTATCCAACTCATTGAATTTTGCCGCATAACCTGGTAAAGATATATTTCCTTGCTTTAATTCCAAAAATTGTACCTCCATTTGGTTCTGCGAGCTTATTGGGAAATACATCTCGAACAACATCTCTTTGAACCTCTCCCAGGTGATCACACATTCTCCTCCACGGACCTTATTTGCTTGCCACCAATAACTGGCTTCTAATTTCAGGATGAATGTTGCGTAGGCGATTTTCTGGTCCTCTCTGACACTGGCGACGTCAAAAACCTTTTCCATCTCCATAATCCAAGTTTGAGCTTCTATCGAGTTCATGGAACCTTTAAGCTCTGGTGGTCCCACCGCCTTAAAGTCCTTGAACGTTATATTTGGTGGAGCTTCAGGTTGATTGTTAATTGCTCCAGCCAGTAAATTCACCAACGACTGAACGGGGTCAGCATTGGCATTGTTGTTGTTGTTCGTCGACCCTTCTTGGGCCGGTTGACAGTTTGGTCTTCTTCTCGACGGCATATTTCTATTAAGAATATACGCTTATGAGGTCTTTTTTCAATCCCTTAAATATTTAAGGCTTAATTAAAATAATTAAACATAATCACTTAACACATTATCTCAAATAAACTCTGATATTATATTTAAATCAAAAGTTTTAACATAATATGATAACATCACTGCTATTTACATCATCTATCCCAGGATAAAGAATCTTCAGGATTAAATCATCATAATATTCCTTTGTTTATAAGTACATCAGAATTTACATTTTTAACTAACATTGATATTCACATAATTCATACTGTTCCTATCACGACCTATTAAGATGTCAAATAGCTTCTCTGCACTTTTCTTCCATGATACGAAACATCGTTCTGCGATCCAACATGTACGAAGGTAAGTCCTCGAACTGAATTAGATAGTACATAACTTGATCATGAGCTTTGTTCATTACAGTGTTGAATGCACAATCCATCTCCACCATCTTGACCTTCTTTGCTTGCACCTCTTCCTCGGCTGCATCTGCTGGCTGAGAAGCCTTCTCATAAGCATCTTCAGTTCTAGCTGGCTTAGCAGATTCCTCTCTCAGATCATCCTTTAGTTTTGCAACCTCTGCCACCATCTCCTCATTGTCACCCTCTAGGTGAACCAATTTCCCCTCCACATTTCCAAGACGTGCATCAAGACCTTGAATTTCCTCATTCTTCTGTCCTATAGTGGCCTGGAGTTCATCTGCCAGCTCCACCAATTTTTTGACTCTATCCTAAAGCTCAATGTTACGGTCATACACCTTGTCATACATCTGAGCTACAATAGAGTTAGGTGGGAACTCATCTTCTTCCTCTTCCTCCTCAGGGTCCTCCTCTGGATCAGTCTCGGGCTCATGCTCTTGACTAACAATAGTGATCAACGGAGATGGCTCTCTCTGTACCAACTGCTCCCGGACGACATGAATGTCTCGGGCCTCCTCCACTCTAGGTACTCAGGGTTCCTCCTCCCCAGCTCAACTAGATCCTCCAACATCCGACATCCTGACAACACAGTTTTAAATTTTAGTTACTAATCGATACTTGTGAGCACATAAGTTTATCACATAAGCACATAAAGTCTTTTATTATCTTCAATGAATTAATGAATTCATTTCTTAGAACTCGATAAGATTTTATCACCACTATGTTCTCGATCTCCTATAAGGCTACTGCCTAAGGTTTTTCCCCTACCTAAGGTTCATAACCTACAGCTTTGATACCAACCTGTGACACCCCCAAATCTGGGTACTTCAATTCCCATGGGATTTGGTGTTCACTGTCCAAACATCATGTATCTATTTACCCATAATAAATGAAAAACCATAAATAGATAGAAATAAATCATCTCCTTATGGAGTTACAACATCTGAATGTAAATACATCAATCCCACGTCATACTAACCTTAAATCTTAAATGAGGGAACATAAACAAATAATAAGTCTTACACAACTTTAACATAAGTCTGAAACATAAATACATCAAATAAACAACAAGTCTTCATCACTTGTTAACTTTGCCCCTGCCTTTGCTAGTAGAAGGCTCGTCGGACCTTTCGTTCTTATCTGCAGTGTTATTATTACACAAGAGTAAGCACAATTTCCCACAAGTATAATAATATAACAATAAAATAATAACATGCGAATGAATCAAAGACTTCTGAAATAAGAAAACTCGGCTTTTGAATCAAGAATCAATAACAAGAATTAAAAGAACTTCTGAGGGTCATAAAACCTTGAACTATGTCCTAGGTTGTCAAGTGTTTATACTTGAAGCCTTTAACAATCATAAGACTATGGACTCTTCTTCTCGTACTTAGGGGGATCAACCCTTAATACCATATTGTGCACAATATCTTAATGCTAAAGCATAATTAATCACCTATAACAGGGTTGTTCATCTCAGCTTGACATTAGAGTCCGCACTAAAGGAAGTTTGGTTTGGTTAAGCTTAACAATGGTTTTGAAATATAGAACGTTCATCTACTATGGACTAGTCGAATCAATAAGGGTTTGCTAGTCTTACAAGGTTCAACAATAATTGATATTCAATTTGAATAATAAAATTCAAGATGTATACAATCGAATAAGTATTGTATAATAGGAATCATGCTTTTAAAGAATGATAACATTTAATATGAAATCTTGACTTGAACAATAATAAACAAGATAGAATAAGGAACTTGCTTTATGTAAAGAAACAAGGTTTAGGAACTTGCTTAGATAAAGTTAGGGTTAGAGAACTTGCCTCGTGCGCGGGCTAAACAAATACTACTCCCGTTCACCACAAGTCCTACACACACACCATATGTATTCACGATATTCATAAGTTATATTAATACTAACCTTATAGGTTTAGTTCCCTCTTTTAATACAACTTGTTAACTTGGTTTAAATTCTGCTCATTACCATCATTCACATATACAAGACTGAAATCTCAAATCTTAAGTTTAAACAACATCATATCATCTTATGGACATCATTTTTTTAACGTGGATTAACCAGTTACAAAACATAGCAGTTATAAGGTCACAAGACCTTTTCTAATTTATTTTTATAATTCTCTTATTATATTGTCCATTAGTCACATTTTCACTTAATTATTTAATATAAACTCCACTTTATTTAACAAATCATTACCCTTCTAATTTAATTACTTAATTAAATTAGAATATTTTCATTCACTTACTATTATTACACTTGAATAAATTATTTCATAATAATTTCCATCGAATATTTATTTTATTTGATAAATATTTTAACTAAAATTTCTATCGAATATTTATTTTATTTCATAAATATCTCAATTAAAATATTCATTTTATTTTATAAATATTTTAATAATAATTTCCATCGAATATTTATTTTATTCCATAAATATTTCAACTTAAATATTTATTTTATTTGATAAATATTTTAATAATAATTTCTATCGAATATTTATTTTATTCCATAAATATCTCAATTAAAATATTCATTTTATGTTATAAATATTTTAATAATAATTTTCATCGAATATTTATTTTATTCCATAAATATTTCAATTAAAATATTTATTTTATTTGATAAATATTTTAAATAATAATAATAATTATTATTATTATTATTATTATTTCGCCCGCCAGGGTGGGGTAATTTAGCTTGTTAACGCCCGTCGGGGTGGGGTTACCCAGACTCAGTTTCTGTAGTTCGCGAACACTTAACACGGCCAATTTAGGCCAAAATCTCACACAAGTTGAACCATATGTTCTTAACTTGCAGTTCGTGAAGAACACAGAATAGGGCCAATTTAGGCCAAAACTTCACACAGACAATTAATACAATTTCACCCAACTGTTCTAAACTTAATATAAACACTTAATGGCACTTCTAGCATGTTTTTAACATTTTAAGTCACATAAACAACATGATTTAAAGCCATAATTTTCATGTTCTTGCTATTTTTCAAAGTTTCTTCAAATTTCATGAAATCACAAATCACAGATTCGTTCTAACACCAAATCAGTCTGTTTAAGTTTCGTTCTTTTTGTTTTTATATGTATAAACGTAATCATTCATCAATTTACCGATTAATATGCAATTTAAACACATAGTTTTGTACTTACAAGCCATATTCATATATTTTTCTCTATAAACAATAAAACTCCAATTTGAACATGATTTCATGGATTAATTACTCTAAAATACATATAGATCATATCTAATTGAATTATACAGGTTAATTAAACATATACAACATCATATATTTAACAATTAGCCATGAAAATTCAATCATAGAAACTAAAAGCCAATTTCATGCAAAGTTTCTAAGTACGTAATATAAAAGTTTGGGTTAGGAAATTACCCTTAATTCTCTGTTAAGATTGCTAGAGAGTGGAAGAAACTTCTTAAATTTCCAATTCCTTCTTCAATTCTCTCAATCTCCCTCTTTTCTCTCTATAGTTCAATGAGTTAGGTTTTTAGGAAATGAGAAAGCGTAAAAAGAAAATGACGGATATAAGTCGTGGTCGGTTAATCCCGTAGTGGGTTAACTGGCAAACTTCCTTTAGGGCCATGTTTAGCTATCTTATTAATACTCTTCCCCCATTAATTTAATTAAACTCTTATTATATAGTTTAATAATGTCACACCCATTTAAGTAATTAATTAAATATCTAATTTAATTTAATTTAATAAAATAAAATAATTCCACATTACATCACATAGTCACAAAATTAATTTCTCATTCATCAATTATGTCAAATCATTAAATCTCCAATTAATTATTAAATTAATTAAAATAACATTATGCTTATTAAATAACTCATTTTATCAATTAATTTCAATTAAGTACATACTTTTGAATAATAAATTCTCCACATTAATTTAATCAATGTGACACATATAATTAAATTAATCTACCACACATTCATCAATTAATTATTTAACCCAATAATTAAATCATCAAAAAATATTTATTTAATTTAATAAATATTTAAATTATAAGAATCTTGTTTGTCACAATATCTCATATCCATCTTCTCTAAGTGACGATCAAACTGTCGTTCTGTTAAAGCTTTAGTAAATTGATCTGCAATGTTGTCTTGAGATTCCACACGCTCTTGGGTGACATCTTCTCTTTCAATGATCTCTCTAATCAAAATAAAGTGCCGCAACACGTGTTTGGATTTCTGTTGAGACCTGGGTTCCTTAGCCTCCGCAACAGCTCCGATGCTGTCACAGTATAAGGGCACTGCTCCTCTTTCAATGCTAGGAACCATGAAAAGTTCGGTTATTAACTTTTTCATCCAAACAACATCCTTTGCAGCTTCACTTAAAGCTATGTACTCTACATTTGTCACTGAATCAACAACTGTTTGCTGTTTGGAACTCTTCCAGCTCACTACGCCACTGTTTAAGGTAAACACATACCTCGAAACAAATTTTATGTCATCTTGGTTCATTTGAAAACTTGAGTCTATGTAGCCATCTATTTTCAATTCAGACCCACCGTAGACAAGAAATACATCTTTAGTTCTTCATAAGTACTTTATGATATTTTTCACTGCCTTCCTATGCTCTTCTTCAGGATTTGACTGATATCTGCTTGTCACACTGAGTGCATAAGCGGCATCCGGTCTAGTACATATCATACTGTACATGATAGATCCTATTGCTGAAGCATAAGGAATCTTATTCATATGGTATCTCTCCTCAGGTGTCTTTGGGGCCTGTTTCTTGGAGAGATGTATTCCATGGCTCATCGGCATTAGACCTCTCTTGAAATTTTCCTTGCTAAACCTCTTTAGAATCGATTTAATCTATCTTCCTTGGGATAAGTCAAGCATCCTTTTAGATCTATCTTTATAGATCTTTATCCCCAAAATATAGGATGCTTCTCCTAAGTCCTTCATGAAGAAGTGTTTAGATAACCAGATTTTAATTGATTGAAGCATAGGAATATCATTCCCTATCAATAATATATCATCAACATATAATACAAGGAATGAAACATCGCTCCCACTATCCTTCTTGTACACACATGGTTCATCCTCATTTTTGATAAAATCAAACTCTTTGATTGTCTCATCAAAACAGATGTTCCATACCTACGAGAAGCTTGCTTCAATCCATAAATGGATCGTTATAGCTTATAGACTTGATTTGTTCCAACCGTTGAAACAAATCCCTCTAGTTGTGTAATATACACTTCCTCCTCAAGTTTCACATTGAGGAAGGCTGTTTTCACGTCCATCTGCCAGATTTTATAGTCGTGATAAGCTGCAATCGCAAACAAAATCCGAATGGACTTGAGTATCACTACTGGTGAGAAGGTTTCATCATAGTCAACTCCATGTCTTTGTTTGAAACCTTTTGCGACCAGTCGGGCCTTATAGGTCTTTACCTTCCTGTCTGCTCCACTCTTTCTTTAAAGACACATTTACACCCAATAAGCTTAATGCCTTCAGGTGGTGAAACCAAAGTTCGTACTTGGTTTTCATACATGGAGTCCATCTCGGATTTCATATCTTCTTGCCACTTCTCTGAGTCTTTATTACTCATAGCCTATTCGTAATTCACTGAATCATCATCATCTATAATGCATACATCATCGTCATCCTCAATGACGAATCCATACCTTTCAGGTATCTTCGGTACTCTTCCAGATTTACAAATAGGGTGTGTTACACTAGGTTCTTCCACTTGGTTAGGTACCTGACTTTGATCCGTAGTATTTCGTGGTTCTTGAACTTCATCAAGATATATCTTACTCCCAATGACCCCTTCAAGGATAAACTCCTTTTCCAAGTAGGCAACATGTTTCGCAGCAAACACCTTTTGATCAGTTGGATGATAGAAATAATACCCTGATGTTTCTTTAGGGTATCCCACAAATCTACACTTGTCAGATCTAGTATGTAGCTGATCATTTTCAAACTTTTTGACATAAGCTGGATAACCCCAAGTCTTAACATGCTTAAGATTTGGTTTCCTCCCTGTCCATAACTCATATGGGGTCTTGGGGACGGATTTGGTAGGTACCTTGTTAAGTAGGTATGCAGCCGATTCTACGACATATCCCAAGAAGGAAACTAGAAGATCAATAAAACTCATTATGGATCGAACCATGTCCAACAATGTTCAATTTCTCCTTTCAGATAAACCATTGAGCTGTGGTGTCCCTGGTGGAGTCCATTGTGACGAATGAGACTTTTGTAATTAATTTTTAAATATTTATTGAATTAAATAAATATTTTGCTGATTTAGTTATTGAATTAAATAAATATTTAATGGAATTATGGTAGATTAATTTACTTAAGTGTGTCACATTAATTAAATTAATGTGAAATAATTTTATAGTTCAAAGTGTGAATTTAATTGAGATAATTATATTAAATGAGTTGTTAAATAATTTTAATGTTGTTATAATTAATTAAACAATTAGTTAGAGATTTATTGAGAATATAAATTATGTATTATATTCAAGAAATGAGAATTTTAATTATGTGATGATTTGATTTAATAAGTAATATTGCCTTTTATTTAATTAAATTTAAATAATATTATTTGATTAATTAAAGTGTGACAAATAAACTATATACTAATAAATTAATTAAAATAAAATAGAAAGGGGATTTAATAAACAATCAAACATGGCCTTGAGAATGTGGGAACAGTTAAGGCCAGACTGTGCTTAACTGCTACCCACATCCTCAGCAGTTATATTATATACACATTCTATTCTTTATTTTTTTTAAGTACTGGAAAGCACAAACACAGAGAGAAAAGAGAGAGATTTGAGAGAATAGTGAGATTGAAGAATAAGAAGTTGGAGAATTAAGAAGTTTTCTTTTACATTCTAGCAATCTAAACAAACAATCAAGGGTAATTCCTTAATCCCAAGTTTCAATTCATGTTTTTAATTTTTCTCCATGAACGTATATTTAAGTTCTTTGTTAATTGAAATTCATGATTTATTTGTTAAACACTTGATGTTAGATGTTTATTAACATGTATAGTTCAATTATATATGATTTATATATATTTTAGAGTAATTAAAACCATGTAATTGTGTTTTATTGGAATCTTGTAGTTTACAGAGTAAGAGCATATGAATATGGCTTAAAAGTATGAAAATTTAGGTTTAAATTGCATATTAATCGGTAAATTGATGATTGATTATGTTTATACACGTAAAAACAAAAAGAACGAAACTTGTATGATTTGGTTGAAAGACGAGTTCATAGTAGTTGATTTCTTTAACAATGTCAAAACTATAGTTTTTTTTTACAAAAACATCAAAATTATGGCTTTAAATCTTGTTGTTTATGTGACTTAAGATGTTAAAATCATGCTAGGAATGTCATTAAATGTTTCTGTTAAGTTCAGAACATATGGGTGAAATTGAATTCATTGTTTGTGTGAAATTTTGGCCTAAATTGGCCCTGTTCTGTGTTCTTCGTGAACTGCAGAAACAAAAACTACTAAGCAGCGCTACTTAGCAGGCTTGTATGTGCCCTACCTCACCACAGCGCCGGTCTCCAATGTATATGGTGCGCTGCAGCGCCGAGTCAAAGCTGCAGCACCACAGCGCCGGTCTCCAGTGTAAATGGTGAGCTGTAGCGCCGAGTCAGAGCTGCAGAACCAGGGCCGCGCTGCAGCACCGGATCCCAGTTCATTCTGGGTGCTACAGCGCCGGTTAGTAGAATTGCCCAGAAAATTTCATTTAATTGTTTAAGTCCAGAAAATGTGATTTAAAACTAATATAATGAACATGAAAATGTATTAAGCATACAATGTGATGTTAAAACAGATTCTTAACATGCCAATACTGTTCTTACATGTTTAAATGAAAACTAATGTTGTGATGTGATTTGTATAATCATAATCAGAGTTTAGACAAAAGAGGATGTACTTATGATGCCGATTAAGTTATAATTAACTGGTATTATGAATGTAAATGATATGCAGGATTAAATTGAGGAACGTGAATAGTAATCATGTAATCTACGCACGAGACAAGTTTTCTAATCATAAACTCTTATGTTGAGCAAGTTTCTAAACCCTAATCTTACATTGAGTAAATTGTTATTTTATATTATATCATCATTGAGCAAGTTGTTGTCACCCTTTATTTGGAGGATTTCTATTTCAATTTTATTGTTATTATTACTATAGGTAGCTAGATGTTAACTATTTTGTTGAGTGAAAACCAAATCTGTGGAAAATTCGAGTACCTGGATTTGGGGGTGTCACAGGTTGGTATCAAAGCTGTAGGTTATGAACCTTAGGTGGGGGAAAAACCTTAGGTAGTAGCCTTATAGGAGATCGACAACATAGTGGTGATCAACACTTATCGAGTTTTAAGAAATGAATTCTTTAATTCATTAAAGATAATAAAAGACTTTATGTGCTTATGTGATAAACTTATGTGCTCGCAAGTATCGATTAATAACTAAAACTTAGAACAATGTTGTCAAGATATCGGATGTCGGAGGATTTAGTCGAGCTAGGGAGGAGTAACCCCGAGTACCTGGAGAGGAGGAGCCCCGAGACATTCATGTCGTCCGGGAGCAGTTGGTACAGAGAGAGCCATCTCCATTGATCACTGTTGTGGGTCAGGAGAATGAGCCTGAGCGTGAGCCTGAGACTGATCCGAAGGAGGATCTTGAGGAGGAAGAAGATGAAGATGAGTTCCCACTGAACTCTATTGCAACTCAGATGTATGACGAGGTGTATGACCGTAACGTTGAGCTTCAAGATAGAGTCAAAGAGTTGGAGGAGCTGGCAGATGAACATCATGTAGAAACTTAAAATTTTGCATTCCTGTTACTAACCCTGCAGGAAGGCAAAATCGTCTTCTAGAGATAACCATGGAAGTCAAATAAGTTCAACTCTGGAGACAACCCCGGGAGATCCAGTTTTCAATCTCAGAGATAACCCCGAGAGACTCAGTTTCAATCCTGGAGACAACCTTGTTAGTTCCAACCTCGGAGATAACCCCGAGGGATCCAGTTCAAGTTCTTGAGATAACCCCAGAAATGTCAGTTCGAACCTCGGAGACAACCCAGAGATACTCAGCTCAACCCCAAAGATAACCCCGGGAGGTCAAGCAACCTTAGAGATAACCCTGACGACATTCAGCATCCACAGCAGCCTAATCTCAGAGATAACCCTGAGCAACGACTGCTACATCTATGCAAAAGCCGGAGATAACCCCAGTGGGGGAAAAATCATCATTTTATCACTTCAACACTACATTCACGTCGTCTCAACACATTTCAATCCACACTGCATACAAGGTGTCCCATAAGAACCATAACTCAAATTTTGAGTAACTACTACATAAGACAGCTCACCGGATAGAATTTAAAGACTTGGAGATCTGGTCATGGACCCATCTTCTCGGCTTTGTACAACCTCTAATCCTATGTCATTGTATAGCTCTCGACAATAACTTTTGGAAAAGGTACAACACACCTTTATCAGAAGCCCAGATTAAAAGTTGTGAAGGTTCGAGCGGACATCGCGTAGCCCAAGTGCACGTACTTCGAGACGACAGGACCCACAGAGCTCGGGGAAACCCAGGCAGCTGCAGGTTGACCCGCGGCTACCACGGGTTGACCTGCGGCTCCTTGGTCTATAAATATGAGCTCTTGACAGCTCATTTGAAAAAGAAAAAAAAAAGGAAAAAAGAGAGAAAACTCTGTCCATTTCAGCCTGTAAACCCTGCTAGAGTGCTCTAAACTGAGTGATTCTTCTTTCCAAACACTTGTAAGCTCGTGTTTTTCTACATACTAAAATTTAACCAGTGGAAACCGAGTTTTCAGGCGTTAAAAGCTATCTGAAGTCCTCTTGGCTGCCCACTTTAAGATATTTCAAATTTTTAAGTTTTTTACTACTTCTATATATATATATATATATATATATATATATATATATATATATATATATATATATATATATATATATAAGCAATAAGAAGCCACGGATCGACGATCCGGGCATACCCACACAACGCGATCCGGGCATGCCCGGATCGTCGATCCATGGCTTCTTATTGCTATATATATATATATATATATATATATATATATATATATACACACACACACTTATATATAAATTTACCGCTTTTATATAAATATCTGCTTTAATTGCTTTCATAATGTAGATATTTAATTTTTCAGCCTACGGGCTAGAGTTACCTAAATCTGACTATTTCTAACTTTAACCGTTTCATAGTGATTAAACTGGAACCATTGAAGCTGAAATTGTTTAGATTTACTCTAATATAGTTCTTTTTCTAGCTTTTGCACATATTGTTTTTTCATGTGAGCCTAGGAATCATGTGATCACAGATTCAGCCTCTGAATCTAGATTCAGTTCTCATGATGGACATTTTGCAGCTAAAGCCAACTTGTAAATTATTTACGGTGTTTGAATATCTTTAGACGACTCTCATGCCCGCAAGGAGTTTGGCACTGCTATGTATCTTATTTTTTCGAAGATGCCTCGCATCTCGAAAATAAAAGCAATCAAGCCGAACATAATAAAATGGAAGTATCAAAGGTCTCAATTACTATTTAGCACAAGGGTTTGAAAACCTATTTTACAAAACATCACTGCCATATCTTGTTAAAATTGAAGTTTTATACAAAATTCAAACACTTTGTATATAGGTGCAAACGAGGCATATCACTACTTCAAGATAACTGCTCATTGATCTAACTCACACACACACATACACAGATAAAAATTTAATGAAAAGTGGCGGTAACTGTGTTATCACTTAAGTCGGGGGGGGGTGCCTAACACCTTCCCTCCACTTAATCAAGCCCCTGGACCTTAACGAATTTCGATTTCCCAAACCAGTTAAACAGTGTTATATCACTAGGTCTTTGTGCAAACTTTTTCTGAGTTGAGTTGGTGCAACCATTTAAAAATACAAACTGGCGACTCTAATAGTCAAATCGTCGACATATACATGTCAGACCTTTTCAAACTTGTTTTTTAAACGAATCTCACCTAAAAGATGAGAACACCAAAAGACAAGAACAGAAAGGGACAAATAAAAATCCTGACGTCGACAGGTGGCGACTACAGTAAAAGGGCTTAAGCCGCTACTCAAGCTTTTCAAAAACTTTTATCTTTTTATGTGTGAATACTGCATTTACATTGAATGGATGTATACTAATGCTTTATTTACTGCACTTTAGTCCTTCTCACCATATCTACCTATGATATTAGTGCTTCACACATGTCATCATTTCCATACGGTGAGGCGTGATGTATGTGAATGTATGTTGTGTGATTCCTCTACCAGGAGGCTAACCCGTCGGTGTTTAATTACTGGAGTCATCGAAAGACTAATTCCATGAGGCTCAGGAAAGGCACCACCCAGATTTGCTCAAGTTGAAAGATCGGATTAACTTCCCATCGAGTAAATTATGATGATCTGGGGACCTTCATGCAGAAAAGTCGCGAGAGTAGCCTAAGATTGTTCAGCCTCTGATAAACCAAACGCGGATGGAAGTCACTTCATACCTTCCCATTTCAATTACCTGTAATTTCAATTAATTGTAATTTCATTTCCATGTCAATCTCAATGTAATGGAAAATATAAAGGTTTATGTAAAAATGTATTCCTTTTTCATATCAAGACCTGTCATGCTACCTTGTCATCAAAATAACTGACCTTCATTTTGTAGGAGAACATTAAAACACTCCTAAACGGACACATTACATAGCATATAATATTTCCCCATTTTCCCACACTAAACTACATAAGTATTTTTATAGGAAAACAATTGGTCCCATTACCCGTTCAAAGTCCAGAAAGGCACTAAGACCACAGTCAGACAGGGCTACAAGTGCCCATCCTGATCCTACTCCTGTCTCTCGTGAGGAGTTCAACGGATTGAGGAATCAAATAACAGAGTTGGATGTTCTTCTCAAAAAACTACACCAATCAACTCATGGTCCATAAATACCCATTCAAACAGAACCCTCTACACACGGAGGAATCTAGGGTCCGGACAGAGAAGTCCCTATACCTGAGTCTGATAAGTAGGTTTTATACCTAATTATTGGATGTTAATTCACGAGAATTATGCTCATCTCAAGTAGATTTTACTATGTTTTTGTGCATTTTATATTGTTTAGCATTTCTTGTAGTGGAACTCCTATGGAAAGGAAAGGCATGGAAAAAGGCAAGAATGACATGGATAAGCATGGTGACATGAGCTAACAAGGACTAGGCATGATGGACATGGGTAGATGAGGAACTGAAGCAGTGGATGAGTGCTATGCAGAAAAGGAAAGATGAAGAACAAACAACAAAGCAAGAAGCAACAGCAGAAGACAACAATTAGTAGGCACGCGGCTAATTAAGCCTTACAACGCGCGCTCGCGCCACTTAAAGACAGACAGTTTTGCACCTACACACGCCCGCGCCTTAGTAAAGAAGGAAACTCGTGCGCCCGTGCCAAGGCTTCGGCAAACACACCTATCGCGCGCCAGTGCCCGTTTTACACTAGGATCGCGGGCGGCCGTGCGAGTCCTCTGCAGTCTGTTTGTTGACTTCTTTTTAAATTTGAATTTTGAGCACTTGAGGCTCATCTAAACAATACTGGTTCGTATCAGACATGTGTTATTGGGTCTTTTATCAGTTTTTGATATCAAGTAATTAGGGTTCTTAAGTTTAACTAGGCTAGAGAGGTTTTGATCTATTTTTGATACATTCTATATCCTCTCTTCACTTTGGTTATTGAATAATCATTAATTTCATTTTCTGGAGATTATTGGTACTTTAAAACACACATTGGAGCAGATTTTGCAATTGGGTTTAATCATTTCTCTTTCATATCTTATTTACATTATTTAATTCCATGTGTTGCTTTAATCCCATAATGGCTTTTGGTTCAGAAATGAACTAAATTCCATTATGGGATTCTAATGGATTTTGACATGTAGTCTAAACTAATGTAGCTGATTGTATGATTGTATGTTTATCATTGGATTACCTATTATGATTATGCATACTAAATGAATGTTTAACCACCATTCACCTTGTATGCTTATATGGACTTGAAAAATGAAATATGAGTATGGATATAATCATAATAGCATATGTTTATGAGGCTGAGTTGTTTAGCTTTGTAATTCGTGAATCGGATAGAAATATACCGTTTCACCATGTGTAGTACTGAAAGTGCCTGTGCTTTAATTCATTATTACTGCAATTTCATATAGACATATAGTGATTTTAGTAATAGTGTCGCTTACATGATTCTATCATATGTGGAGGTTATGTAAATAGGTCATAGTTCATTGAAAAATGGTTATGTCCACTTTTGTGCTCTTGACTAGTTTTCCATGATAAGTATATAAGCATTACATGATGGTTACAATTTAGATGAAGTATGAAATGAAGTTAGAATCCCATTATTTCTAAATTTGATTATAGTATTTTAGTATCCTATTTTTATTCATTAATTGAATTTAGAATTAATTATAATTGTGAGTTATTCGTTAGAGCATATGAAAATAGTGACATAATTGATGTATGATAATTAAAATTTAAAACCTTTCTCCGTGGATCGATACTTTTCTTACTCTGTATTACTTGTTGACCATGTATGCTTGCATGAGTTACAGTCCTTTTGTTAGACTAAAAAGGAGGCAACAAGTTTTTGGCGCCGTTGACGGGGAAAGGCGTTTATTTTTAATATTATCGTCATCAGTTTTAAGCTAAATTTGTATGACTTAGACAAATCTTATCTTATCTTATTTCTATTTTTGTTTTTGTTTGTATTTCAGGTATTTGTATATATTTTATGCACACACGATCATCCAATTCCGAGTTGACACCTGCACAGGACAACATAAACGGGAGAGGTTAGAAATCGAGAGCGCGTAGAAATATACAAGTAGAGTTAGAGACCACAATATCTAATATAGCAGCAGAAGACCAAAGAGAAGAGCAAAGAGAGGAACACAGGGCCTTAAGAGATTATTCGATGCCAAACATAAATGGATTACAGTCAAGTATAGTCAAGCCAGCTATAGCAGCCAACACTTTTGAGATAAAGTCGGGCACTATTCAAATGGTGCAGAATTCTGTACAGTTTGGGGGTACTGCTACAGATGACCCGAATGAGCATCTATTGAGTATTATAAAAATATGTGACACCTTCAGGTACAATGGGGTAACCGAAGATGCAATCAGACTTAGGCTGTTTCCATTTTTGTTACGGGATAAGGTAAGAAGTTGGCTTCACTCTCTACCGTCAGGATTTATTACAACATGGGTGGACCTAGCACAAAAGTTTTTAGCCAAATTTTTCCCAATGGCTAAAATCGGTAAAATGAGGACAACAATCTCCCAGTTTGAGCAGTAACAGGGTGAATCTCTGTATGAAGCCTGGGAAAGATACAAGGAGATGCTAAGGAAGTGTCCAGACCATGGTATGCCAGATTCGATGGTGATTAATACGTTCTATAATGATTGGGATGGCAGTCAAGGCCAATTATAGATGCAGCTGCAGGAGGAGCTTTGTGGGCAAAGAGCTATGAAGAGGCCTACAACCTTATTGAGACTATAGCAGCGAATGATTTCCAAAATCCTACAGCCAAAATGCCACAACCCAAAGTTGCAGGATTGTTAGAGGTGGATATTATCACTCACTTGTCAGCTCAGATGGCATCCATGACAAAGAAGATTGACTCTTTGTCGGAAAGTAAGGCGAAGTTAGTTGCTTTCGTGTGTGAGATATGTGCAGGTTCGCATTCAACCGACTAATGTGCTATCAATTCAGAGTCTGTACAGTATGTGAGCAACTACCAGAAGAATCAAAGTCAATTTCAGAATACATACAACTCCAACAACCACAATCATCCAAATTTTAGTTGGTCAAATAATCAAAGCAATCGACAAAGTTAGTTTCAACCACAAAATCAATTTCAGGCACAACCATCGCAGCAACAGTTTGCACCAAGACCACCCTATCCACCTGGATTTTCTCTACAATAACAACAACATCATCCACCACCTGTACCTTAGCAAGAGAAGAAGTCAGAGATGGAGGAGATGATGATGAAGTATATGGCAAATACTGAAGTGATGATTAAAAGCCAAGCAGTGGCCATCAGAAACTTGGAAACTCAAATAGGACAGATGGCTAGCATGCTTAACAACAGACCTCAGGGTTCATTGCCAAGTACCACAAAGGCTAATCCAAGAAGGGAAGGGAAGGAAGAATGTCAAGAAATTATAGTTAGGTCTGGGAAGCAAATTACAGAAAATCAGCATGGCGCGCCCGCGCCACTTTTGCAAGGGGAAACCGCTCTACCGCGCGGTTATGAAATTTTTTCTGAGCATTGTTTGAATAATAAAGGTTCAGAACAACAGCAAGTGAAGAAGAATAAAGAAGATTCTTTTGAGAGTCCCGTGAATAAGTTACTAGTCGTTCACCCTCCTGTACCTTATCCACAGAGATTACATAAGCAGAGGGAAGACAAGGAGTTCAGTAAGTGTTTGGAGGTATTTAAAAAGCTACAGATCAACATACCCTTCGCTGAGGCATTGGAACAAATGCATAGTTTTGCAAAGTTTATAAAGGGGATCTTGTCAAGGAAGAAGAGATTAGAAGATTTTGAAACAGTAACCTTGACGGAAGAATGTAGTGCAGTCTTGCAACGTAAATTACCTCCAAAGTTGTAGGATACGGGCAGCTTCACAATACCTTGTACAATTGGAAAGATGATCTTCAGTAAATGCTTGTGCGATCTTGGGGCAAGTATCAATTTGATGCCGTTGTTTGTATTCAATCAGTTGGGATTGTCAGCTCCAAGGACGACAAATATTTTTTTACAGCTAGCTAATAAGTCTATCACTTATCCATTGGGGATTATGGAAGATGTACTGGTTAAAGTGGATAAGTTCATCTTTCTGGCAGATTTCATCATATTAGACTATGAAGAAGACAGAAGTATCCCGATCATTCTTGGAAGGCCATTCCTAGCCACAGGAAGAAACTTGATAGACGTGCAGAAAGGGGAACTAACAATGCGAGTACATGATCAGGAAGTTACTTTCAATGTATTCAAGGCAATGAAATTTTCGACAGATGAAAAGGAATGCTTCAGGGTGGATTTGGTGGAAAAGGTACTAAATGATGAAGTAGAGAACTTGGTAGATCATGAACCTTTGAGAAATGCTATTGTGGGAAATTCAGAAATAGATGATGAGGAGATTGAAGAAATTGTTCATATACTTGACACAACTCCATAGTTCAGGAAGTTCAAGACTCCTGTTGAGCCATTAAAGAAAGCTGGAGAGTCATCAGTGAAATTAAAGCCATCTCTTGAAACACCTCCAGAACTTGAGTTGAAACCACTTCCAGATCATTTGAGGTATGCGTTTTTAAATGAAAAATCAAAATTACCTATGATTATTTCTTCTACACTAACACCTTTTCAGGAAGAAAAACTGCTAAGAGTTCTCAAGGAGTTCAAGTCAGCAATTGAGTGGACTATAGCTGTAATGACCGATAAATTTGGATCCTTTGTAAAATACTTGAAAGAATTAAATAATGAATAAAATAATATTATTTGTTATTATTATGTGTTAATAAGATGTATGTCATTTTATAACCTAGAAACGTCGGAACGTCGTAGTATTTTAACTACGTAAAGGAATTAAAGTGTTTGAATTTTCAAGACGAAAATAAAAGCTTTCCGAGAAATTTTCCGCAAAATATTATTCATCGTTTTTCGCTCGGGAATTGTTTTTGAACTTTCGAGAAATAAGTAATGTTATAATATCGAGGTAAGATGGATTATGTAATAATAATCTAAGTATGGAAAACGAAAATTTTGCATGCGGACTTAATTTAAGAACGTTAAGAATTAAAGTATAATGAAATGGAATTATGGATTTGTAAGAATTACAAATCCAATAAACATTAAGGTGTAAGCCCATGGGTGAATAATGGTAAGCCCAATGGTTGGTTAATAGGAAGCCCAAATTAAATTAAAGCAAGCCCAAAAGATAAGCTAATCAAACTAAACCTAAGCCCAAATGATGATACAATGGGTAAAGTAGGATCCATGGGCCATGGATGAGCTTGGTGACCAAGGTTTTGATGTGGTGGCCAAGTAAAGTATGTGGAGGGAAAGTTTACTTAGTGAGCAAGTAGTGAATAGTAAGGAGGTTAGTAAGGAGGTGGATGTTCTAATGACCCATTTACCCTAGCTTTGGAAGCTCTATAAATAGCAAGCCTTTGAATTCATTTGTTGCTTGTTAGTTTCATCCAACATTAAAACAACTTAAGTGTTAGAGAGAATAAGCACTTTGAAGCTTAACTTCCATTGCTAGATTTTTCAAGAAGAAGAAGGACTAGTTCGTCAAGGGTAAGGCTCTTGTCATATATATCTTACATCTCTATCATTATAGGGTGATAAGAGAAGTGTAACTTAACCAATATGTATGCTAAGAGCACTTAAGAAATGGTTGATTAATGGACTTAAGCCTAATAAGTAAGGAATTAGCGTTTTAAATCTAAATAAGTTATGAACTTATGAAGAACAATGATGAACTTGTCAAATGGTTACAAGTAGAGCATGAATAGTAATTGATGAACAATTAACTAAGGATCTTAATGTAACATTGTTAAGACATATTTAAGCCTTAAGTGTGATCACTTAGGGTTTAAGAAAGTCAATTACATGTGAACATATATAAAAATGACATAACGAAAAGCCGAAATCAATAAATAACAAATCTAATACGTAATTAGATTGAGAAGAAGGGTGAGATTCTTTAGGTACCTGTATGTTGTTCATGACCTAATGTGTTATGTGATATGATCATCTACTATAGAGACCTTAAAGACTTAAAGTGTACGTGTAAAAACGGTAGCAGACGCTAAAGGCAAGTACTTTAACCCTTGTTCTAGTTCGATCTGGACAAGCTTTGTGATTCAGGCATTCCTTGTTTGAGATAATGTTTGATGAAGTCAATGCCAATTCTTTTAGCTAGACTTACAATATGTTGGATTCTTATAATCTTTCAAGTATTGGCAATGATTTACCAACTAATATTGGTGTGAATTTCAAAAGGAGACTGAGTATGCTAAAATTGTTTTGTCGTCAAACGACAGGCATGTGAGGTAGCCACAACTTAAACGTATACACGTTTAATGAATGTAGTGTTGATCAACATAGAGTACTATAGGCTGATCACCTAGACGTGATCGTAAGCTATGCCAGACTTATGGACTTAGTGCCGGGATGTCCTTTTTAAAGTACTTATGAAATGCTCATGGTCTTGATCCGGAATTGATGTTTTACTAAATATTGTTGTTGTAAAATATTTTGAATGAAAAGAAGAGCTATTTTTAATTATCGATAGTACTTCGTAACTATTGTTCAGTTATTAAAGATATACGATTCCTATGTTTCAAGCATGCTAGTTTTATTAGAATTGTTGAACTTGCTGAGCTAGTTAGGCTCACTCTTGCTTGAACCATATGAATGCAGTTAAGATTGAACGGACTGATGGATCCGGCATGGATAAAGGGAAGGCTAAGGAGAACCCGTAGATTACTTATGTAATAGTATAAGTTTGTAAATATAATATTTGATATTATGACAAGGACAAATGTAATGGTTATAAAGAACCTGAGGAATGTTAATATTATTTTGAATATATAAGACATATTGGTTCTTTTGAGGCATTTCAATTGAATGTTTGTGTGAACTGTAGCACCATCTGTTGGGTTGAAAGATACCCAAATTTGGGGGTGTCACAGGTTGGTATCAAAGCCTTAGGTTATAAAACTTAAGGGGGAATTTAAATCTTAAGTCATAGCCTTAAGAAAAGTCAAAGAAATAAAAGATGAAAATTAACCTTATAAAAAAATGCATTATATATGTTAGGTGTTTTTATTATTCTATTGACGTTTACTAATCAAACTTTTTCTGTTGTTGTAGATGTCAGGAAAAAATAGAGATGTACAGGTAGTCAGCGAAGGGTCGGTTAATCAGATAGAGATCATACCGAACCCCATAGCAGTAGAGCCCGAAGTTGTAGTGGTTGAGTCTGGAGACTCAGAGAGCTTAGACTATATGTCCGTGTTTGACGGCATGTTGGAGGAAGAGGTGGAGGCAGTATCCTTCAACCCAGTAGCAATAGCAGCAGAGATGGCTCCGGGGGAGTCAATGATGTCACTTTTTATGTCAGTATTAGATAGAAACATCCATTAATGCCATGAGGATAAGGAGCTGAAAGCAGAGCTCCAGGCTGTCATAGAAGATAAGACAGACGTGGAGTCCATGTGGGAGCAGGAGAAAGAGCACGATAAGAGGATTTTGGCCAAGGACAAGGTCCATGAGCTGAAATAGGAGGTCTTTGAGATCAGGGGGGAGCTAAAGACCAAGAAGCATAAGATAGGGAGGATGTCCTATATCCATAGGAGTTCTCATGCGGACTTCCAGCTGTAGGTAGCGGGTTATCCCGTAGAAACAGCGCAGACGCGGCATACAATCAGCCGTGATATTATCGCCGGTCTTGCCAAGGTAGATTTTGAAAATGTCTTAAGGCAGATGTAATCTATTAGTAGATAAAGTAGATTAGATATGTAAATATTGTGTATCTAGTAGTGACGTAAAACCCTCTTTTGTATAACAAAGTAGCAATCAAATTGCAAAATTAGCGGAAGTATAATAAAATCAGATTTTAAAATTTTTCGCAAACTAATAACCCGGATCATTCTTTATGCATATTATTAATTAAACGAAGAATAAGAAATTATGAAATCACACCATTGTAGAAACGAGCTTCCTCAGGTACGAGTTCACCTCCTACTTCTCCGCGATCTCCTTGAATCTCCGGGTAGATTCCTTCCTTTGATCAATGTAAGCCACCCAAGTGTATGGCCTCTAGAGGTGATCCACCAAGGAAGAAGAATTTTCAAGAAGAAGGGTGTATTGGCTCAAACCCTAGTTTTTCCTATCTCTATAGAAAAAGGGGGCGTACTCTCCAACTCTTGGAATTACGTATGTATGATATCTGATATAAGACTCCTCATACAAAGATATCATGTAACCCTATTTTAATTAAAATAAGGTATTATTTATTTAATTAAACTCTTTTAATTAAATGGGCTCCCTAATCTTATTAGGGATAATTAATTAAACTCCTTTAACTAATTTTCTCTCCTAATCCAATTAGGAATAAATGAGAGTACTTATATTAAATTAATTCCTAAACCCTTTTAGAAATTAAAATAATAATAATTGTAATAATATTAATAAGACTCCTCTTATTAATTTATATTTAATATTTCTAAAATATTAAATAATAAATATTAAGCTATTTAATTTATTCTATCACCATAGATTAAATTAAATATACTTAACATATTATTACAATTATGTCATTAACTTCTTAAATAATTATTTTTCCTTTTATGGTGTGACCCTTTAGGTTCTCCATATTAAATCGGTTGTGAATAAATCAATTAGAACAATTCTAATCTTATTTAAATAAATAAATTAAACGATTAATTTATTTAAATAAATAATATTTATTCTACAATAGGGATAAGCCTCCCTAGCGATCAATGACTTTTCAGATAATATAGATTTCAACATTAATCATAAAAGAACCTTTGAGTTAATACTTACCGTACAATTCAATCCTTCCACCATACAATGTCCCAATTAAATATAAGACATAGAATTACTGTCAAGTCTTATTTTATTTAATTAAATGTACTTCGATTCCTAAATGCACAACTCCTAATGAATGCAAATTAGAAACTACTTTCTAATTTTATTCCACCTTGGCCAAGGATTCCTGGGTGGTCATTTATCGAATCACATAGGACATTTCTCTTCTTTTACTAGAAGTGGTAGATTCTTTATTGATAATTCATTATCTTCATATATAACTTATTACACCCAAGCATACCCTTTGATATACTCTAAGAGTCTTAAGGAATAAGTCAAAGTGTAATTCATTATATATAAGATACTATGATGATCTCAAGTCTAAGGATCATTTGTACTACTATGACTACAGGAATTCCTATTAACAGGTAAGTAAAACTCCATTAGGTATTCCTTAGCGAGTCACGTTCAGTGAACTTATTCTCTAATAAGCACCTAAATACTTACTTTAGTGTCTCCACACAAATGATCATGAGATCAATCATCCTCATCCAATGAGCAAGCAACGTATGTACCAATCTATCCGGATTCACTAATTCCCTTTTTAGTAATCCAATTATTGGGAACATTTTAGTTTAAGCTATCTAAGAATTTAGATCTCATTAGCATGATCTCATCATGATTCTAAAAGCATTGCTTAAAACTATGGGTTTATCATATATTATTAAAATAACACTATGTTGATAAAAAATGCCTTCAATAAATAATTCTTTTATTAATTAATAAATAAGATTGATTACAAAGTATATGCTTTATCATCATACATGATTGGCTTGTATGCATACTACTTTCATTTTGTAAATCCCAATTTTTGGAAAGTAATTGCGGAAAAGTAATGTAATCAGTATAGGCTGTGTAATGTAACCGATATAGTATTATACTACAATGAATCAATATAAACCTTTTTCGGAACATGTTGAGTAATGAATGTTTAAGTTATTGTTTAAAAATTGAATATTAACTAACTAACAGGGAATGAATAATTACGAAATGTGTTATTTGTTGTAACAGCAAAATGCCACCAAGAAGAGTACCACGTAATCAAGGTGCCAACGTAAATCAACCGGAGGGAGGTTCAGTTAACCCCATGCAGGAGTTTGTAAACCTGTTAACAGCCGCGTTTAATAGAATGGGAGCTAACATTCCCGTAAATCCTGGTATAGTACGAGCTACTACGTTTAAGGATTTCAAGAACGTGGGTCCATCGGAGTTCAAAGGAGCTACGGACCCTATCATAGCCCAAACGTGGGTAAAGAAAATCGAGACGGCATTTGTCATAGCAAATATCGACGAGGCCCAGAAGGTTGCCTTTGCAACCTACATGATGAAGGGTGAGGCCAACTTTTGGTGGGAGGCCAATCAAGATAGGGTCGGGATAGAAGTTCTAACGTGGGTGAGGTTCAAGGAGATTTTCTTTGAGAACTACTTTCCCACAAACATGCAGGGAAGGATGGAGATGCTGTTTCTGGAATTGAAACAAGGGGACATGACGGTTCCCCAATACGCCGCCAAGTTTAATGAACTGGTGAGGTTCGCTCCACACCAAGTGGACACCGAGGTTAGGAAAGCTCGACGGTTCGAACATGGCTTGAAATCCTGGCTCTATAACAACATATCCGTGTTCTAAAGTACTTCCTTTGAAACCATTTTAGAGAAGGCGATAATCGCCGAAGGTGGTAGCGAGGCGTTGAGCCAGTAACACAAAGACAAGAAGAACAAGGGGAAAGTGGATGGGGGAGTGAAGGTTGAAGGTGGTGCCAACGGGAGTGGCGAAGAGTATAAGAGGAAGGTGGTTAGCTCTGGGAATACCGGAGTGAAACAAGGAGACCCGAAGAGGAGAATGGAGGCCTGTAAAACCTGTGGGAAGACTCATTTAGGAGTCTATCTCAAAGGTAAAGCAATGTGTTACAATTGTGGACAGGAGGGGCACATTGCGCCGAACTGTCCAAGTCCGAAGAAGAACCACGGATGCTTTGTGTGTGGGTCAACTGACCACATGACAAAGAACTGCCAGAAGAAGGGAATGGACGGGATTAAGGGCGCCAATAGTGGTAAGTTAACTATTGGTGGTCCATCATAGCCGGGTAGGATGATGACCCGTACCATTAATATGACAGTCCAAGATGCGATGGCATCGGGGGATGTAGTCGCAGGTATTATTCCGATCAACGGCCTAAATGCATACGTGCTGTTTGACTCGGGTGCTACTTGTTCGTTTATCACATATAATTTTGCTAGACGATTAGGATTACTTCCCGAAAAGTTGCCTATACCTATAAATATTAAGGTAACAAACGAAGAGATAATTCCTGTTAAAGATATTCATAGGAGTTGTTGCACAGACATTCGGGATTGTAAAAGAATTAGACATAATTCTCAGAATGGATTAGTTGGTTAATCATGGGAAAATTATAGATTGTCAAAAGAAAAGCATAAATATTAAAACATTAAGACAACCTCAAGTAATATTTTACGGGAATAAATCGCCGGGACGTTCGTGTAGTCTTACCATGACACAAATTAGGAAACTATTGCGGAAGAGGTGTGTAGGTTATTTGTGCCATGTAGGTGATACCCAGAGAGTGGTAGCGACCATGAAACAAATACCTATAGTGTAAACACCCCAGTCCCACATCATAAGATAAGGGAAAAAATTTGTCTCCATATAAGGAAATAAGTTACTACCAATATTACCTTCAAGTCATGACCTTTTGGGAGCCTGTGGTGGGCTAAGATGACCCAAGAAGATACTATTGGGCCAGTGGTTTGAGGCCTTATTTTGATGGATTTGATTCGATTCGGACTTGGGATTTGACCTAAGATTTGTTCCGAACTCGGGATTTGACCCAGGTTATTTCATATGGTATCAGAGCCGACTCTCGAAAGCTCGGGTCGGGTCATCCGATCGGGTTGCCAGAGGTGGGAACACGAAGGCTGGTGGTATTATCCCATAATAGAGAGATGGAGGTACGGAGGTGGGGACATGAAGCCCGCCGGTATTATCTCATAATGGCTAGAGAGGCAAAGATCTTTGGGCCGTGTGTGTAATCAGTTCTGACGGGGACATTAGAAATTTAAGTGGGGGAGTTTGTAAACACCCCAGTCCCACATCGGAAGATAAGGGAAAAAATTTGTCTCCATATAAGGAAATAAGTTACTACCAATAGTACCTTCAAGTCATGACCTTTTGGGAGCCTGTGGTGGGCTAAGATTACCCAAGAAGATACTATTGGGCCAGTGGTTTGAGGCCTTATTTTGATGGATTTGATTCGATTCGGACTAGGGATTTGACCCAAGATTTATTCCGAACTTGGGATTTGACCCGGGTTGTTTCATATAGTGAGGGAATTCATGGATGTATTTCCAAGTGAGTTGTCAGGTCTTCCCCCAGATAGGGAGACCGAGTTCATAATAGATATTGTGCCAGGAGTGGCACCAGTTTCCAGGGCACCGTATCGTATGGTGCCAGTGGAAATGAAGGAGTTGATGGTGTAGTTACAAGAACTATTGGACAAGAAGTACATATAGCCAAGTGTTTCGCTGTGGGGAGCACCGATATTATTTGTTAAAAAGAAGGACGGATCGTTAAGACTTTGTATCGACTACCGAGAGTTGAACAAGTTGACGATAAAGAATAATTATCCATTGCCTAGGATCGATGATCTTTTTGATCAGTTGAAAGGGGCAAAGTATTTTTCCAAAATAGATTTAAGGACGTGGTATCATCAGCTAAAGGTTAGGAATGAAGATGTGCCAAAGACATCATTCAGGACTCGTTATGGTCATTACGAGTTTCTGGTGATGTCATTTGGGTTGAGTAATGCACCAGCTGCATTTATGGATATGATGAACAGAGTGTTCAAACAATATTTGGAGAAGTTCGTCGGCGTGTTTATCGATGATATTCTAGTCTATTCCAAGACGCTAAAAGATCATGCTGAACACCTAAGAATAGTGTTGGAGACACTAAGAAAGGAGAAGTTATATGCAAAATTCACAAAGTGTGAATTTTGGCTAGAGAGGGTACACTTTTTAGGATATGTCATTGACCATAAAGGTATTTCAGTAGATCCAGCGCAGGTGGAAGCCGTGATGAATTGGGAACAACCGAAAACGCCGACAGAGGTGCGGAGTTTCTTAGGGTTAGCAGGATACTATCGAAGATTCATCCAGGATTTTTCAAAGATAGCTACTTCGTTGACTAACTTGACAAGGAAGACGGTGAAATATGCGTGGATGAAGAAATACGAGGACAGTTTTCAAGAACTGAAGAAAAGATTGAGTGAAGCGCCTGTTTTGTCATTACCTGATGACACAAGAAATTTCGTAGTTTATAGCGATGCTTCGCATAGAGGACTTGGTTACGTGCTCATGTAGCATGGAAAGGTCATTGAGTATGCATCTAGGCAGTTGAAGGATTATGAGAAAGTTTACCCTACTCATGATCTGGAACTGGCCGCGGTAGTGTTTGCTTTAAAGATATGGCGACATTATCTTTACGGGAAAAAATGTGAGATATACACGGACCATAAGAGTCTAAAATATATCTTCACACAGAAGGAGTTGAATATGAGGCAGAGGAGATGGTTGGATTTGATAAAGGATTACGACTGTGAAATCTTGTATCACCCTAAAAAAACCAATGTAGTGGCCGACGCCTTAAGTAGGAAGGGTCGGGAGAAGTTGTCTATGTTAACAGGTCAAATTGAGATAATAACAGAGATGGCTAGGATAGAGATAGAGGTGAAGTTGCCGAGTGAAGAGGGACAAAGACTGTTTGCGACGAAGATGCAATCTACCATCGTAGAGAGAGTTAAGGAGGTGCATCTCAAATTTAATGAGTGTGACCAGATGAAGGAACGGTTAACCAATTAAAAAGATATGAAGTTCAGTCTTGATAATGAGGGATTGTTAAGATTTGAGGGAAAAATTGGGTTCTGAATGAGACGGAATTAAAGAGCAAATTTTACAAGAGGCTCACAGTTCAAGGTACTCGATTCATCCGGGAAGCACTAAGATGTATCAAGACCTTCGATAAAGTTTTTGGTGGCCGAACATGAAGAGAGAGACAGCTGAGTATGTGAGTAGGTGCTTAACTTGTCAGAAAGTTAAGGCCGAACATCAACGACCAAGTGACTTGTTACAGTCATTGGAGATTCTAAAATGAAAGTGGGAACATATCACGATGGATTTTATGGTAGGACTTCCGACTACTTAGAAGGGGTATGATGCGATTTGGGTAATAGTGGACCGGTTGACAAAGTCGGCTCACTTTTTGCCAATTTGAGTTAAGTATAACTTAGATCAGTTAACGAAACTTTATGTTATTTCCAGGCATGGTGCAGCAGTTTCGATTGTGTCAGATCGTGACCCACGATTCACGTCGAACTTTTGGAGAAGTCTACAAGAACAGTTGGGGACGGAGCTAAAGTTGAGTACGACATATCATCCACAAACTGATGGACAGAGCGAGAGGACAATTTAGACATTAGAAGATATGTTAAGATCTTGTGTCATGGATTTCAAGGGTAGTTGGGATAATCATCTACGATTAGTAGAGTTTCCGTATAACAACAGTTATCATGAAAGCATAGGTATGCCACCTTACAAAGCCTTGTATGGAAGGAAATGTAGAACACCATTGTATTGGGATGAAGTGGGAGAACGCTGAATGCTAGGACCAGAATTGGTGCGGTAAACAACAGATGTAGTGAAGTTGATATGGATGCGTCTCGTCGTAGCTCAAGATATACATAAGAAGTACGCAGACTTACATCGAGAGAATAGGGAGTTTGAGGTAGGCTCGTACGTATTTCTGAAGGTATCTCCCTGGAAAGGAAAAATACGCTTTGGAAAGAAGGGAAAACTAAGTCCAAGGTTTATAAGACCTTTTGAAGTTTTAAAACGGGTAGGTGGGGTAGCTTACATGGTAGCGTTACCTCCAGACCTAGATCAAATACATAACGTATTTCACGTATCTGTGTTACGCCCTTACAAATCGGATTATAAACATGTGATAGAGTTTGAGCCTATTCAAATCGAGAAGGACCTAACGTACGTAGAGATGTCAATTCAAATCATCGATAGGAAAGAGCAAGATCTGCGAAACAAGATCATATCGTCAGTAAAGGTATTATGGAAGAACCACGATACCGAGGAAGCAACGTGGAAATTAGAAGAAAAGATAAAGAAGGATTACCCTCATTTGTTTGCGTAATGTATGACGAGATTCTGGGGACAGAATCTTTATAAGGGGGGAAAAATGTAACGACCGAGAAATTCGGATCCTTTGTAAAATACTTGAAAGAATTAAATAATGAATATAATAATATTATTTGTTATTATTATGTGTTAATAAGATGTATGTCATTTTATAACCTAGAAACGTCGGAACGTTATAGTATTTTAACTACGTAAAGGAATTAAAGTGTTTGAATTTCCAAGACGAAAATAAAAGCTTTTCGAGAAATTTTCTGAAAAACATTATTCATCGTTTTTCGCTTGGGAATTATTTTTGAACTTACAAAAAATACGTAATGTTATAATATCGAGGTAAGACGGATTATGTAATAATAATCTAAGTATGGAAAACGAAAAATTTCGCATGCGGACATAATTTAAGAACGTTAAGAATTAAAGTCTAATGAAATGGAATTATGGATTTGTAAGAATTAAAAGTCCAATAAACATTAAGGTGTAAGCCCATGGGTGAATAATGGTAAGCCCAATGGTTGGTTAATAGGAAGCCTAAATTAAATTAAAGCAAGCCCAAAAGATAAGCTAATCAAACTAAACCTAAGCCCAAATGATGATCCAATGGGTAAAGTAGGATCCATGGGGCAACCCATGGATCATCTTGGTGACCAAGGTTTTGATGTGGTGGCCAAGTAAAGTATGTGGAGGGCAAGTTTACTTAGTGAGCAAGTAGTGAATAGTAAGGAGGTTAGTAAGGAGGTGGATGTTCTAATGACCCATTTACCCTAGCTTTGGAAGCTCTATAAATAGCAAGCCTTTGAATTCATTTTTTGCTTGTTAGTTTCATCCAACATTAAAACAACTTAAGTGTTAGAGAGAATAAACACTTTGAAGCTTAACTTCCATTGCTAGATTTTCCAAGAAGAAGAAGGACTAGTTCATTAAGGGTAAGGCTCTTGTCATATATATCTTCCATCTCTATCATTATAGGGTGATAAGAGAAGTGTAACTTAACCAACATGTATGCTAAGAACACTTAAGAAATGGTTGATTAATGGACTTAAGCCAAATAAGTAAGGAAAAAGCGATTCAAACCTAATTAAGTTATGAACTTATGAAGAACAATGATGAACTTGCCAAATGGTTACAAGTAGAGCATGAATAGTAATTGATGAACAATTAACTAAGGATCTTAATGTAACATTGTTAAGACATATTTAAGCCTTAAGTACGATCACTTAGGGTTAAAGAAAGTCAATTGCATGTCAACGTAAAAATGACATAACGGAAAGCCGAAACCAATAAATAACAAATCTAATACGTAATTAGATTGAGAAGAAGGGTAACATTCTTTAGGTACTTGTATGTTGTTCATGACCTAATGTGTTATGTGATATGATCATCTACTGTAGAGACCTTAAAGACTTAAAGTGTACGTGTAAAAATGATAGAAGACGCTAAAGGCAAGTACTCTAACCCTTGTTCCAGTTCGATCTAGACAAGCTTTGTGATGTAAGCATTCCTAGCTTGAGATAATGTTTGATGAAGGCAATGCCAATTCTTTTGTCTAGACTTACAATATGTTGGATTCTTCTAATCTTTCAAGTATTGGCAATGATTTACCAACTAATATTAGTGTGAATTTTAAAAGGAGATTGAGTATGCTAAAATTGTTTTGTTGTCAAACGACAGGCACATGAGGTTGCCACAACTTAAATGTATACACGTTTAATGAATGTAGTGTTGATCAGCATAGAGTACTATAGGCTGATCACCTAGACGTGCTCGTAAGCTATGCCGGACTTACGGACTTAGTGCCGGGATGTCCTTTTTAAAGTACTTATGAAATGCTCATGGTCTTGATCCAGAATTGATGTTTTACTGAATATTGTTGGTGTAAAACATTTTGAATGAAAAGAAGAGCTATTTTTAATTATCGATAGTACTTCGTAACTATTGTTCAGTTATTGAAGATATACAATTCCTATGTTTCAAGCATGCTAGTTTTATTAGAATTGTTGTACTTGCTGATCTAGTTAGGCTCACTCTTGCTTGAACAATATGAATGTTGCTAAGATCGAACGGACCGATGGATCAGGCAAGGATAAAAGGAAGGCTAAGGCGAACTTGTAGATTACTTATGTAATAGTATAGGTTTGTAAAGATAATATTTGATATTATGATAAGGACAAATGTAATGGTTATAAAGAACTTGGGGAATGTTAATATTATTTTGAATATATATCAGACATATTCGTTCTTTAGAGGCATTTCAATAGAATGTTTGTGTGAACTGTAGCACCGTGTAGCACCATCTGTCGGGTTGAATGATACCTGAATTTGGGGGCGTCACAATAGCAAATATCAAAGGGATTAGTCCATCTTTCTGTATGCACAAGATCCTACTGGAAGATGATAGCAAGCCTTCAGTGGAACATAAAAAAAGACTTAATCCAATCATGAAGGAAGTAGTCAAGAAGGAAGTGTTGAAATGGCTGGATGCAGGTATTATTTATCCAATTTTAGATAGCTCGTGGGTGAGTCCGATACAGTGTGTACCGAAGAAGGGTGATATGACCGTAGTATCTAATGAAAATAATGAGTTGATTTTGACAAGAACAGTAATGGGGTGGATAGTCTGCATGGATTATCGCAGACTTAACAAAGCTACAAGGAAAGATCACTTTCCATTGTCGTTTATCGATCAGATGTTGGATAGATTAGCGGGTCATGAGTTTTATTGCCTTCTGGATGAGTATTTAGGCTACAATCAGATTTTTATAGCTCTAGAAGACCAGGAAAAGATAACCTTTACATATCCGTATGGGTCTTTTGCCTTCTGGAGGATATCTTTTGGTCTGTGCAATGCCCCAGCCACTTTTCAGAGATGTATGATGGCTATCTTTTCGGATATGGTGGAGCATAATGTGGAAGTGTTTATGGATGATTTTTCAGTATTTGGTGATTCTTTTGATTTGTGTCTAGAAAATTTAGTGATGGTATTGAGAAGATGTGTTGAGATGAACTTGGTGTTGAATTGGGAAAAGTGCCATTTTATGGTACAAGAAGGAATAATTCTGAGACATAAGATGTCGAAGAAGGGACTTGAGGTGGACAGAGCCTAATTAGAAACTATTGAGAATTTGCTGCCACCAACTTCAGTAAAAGGTGTTCGAAGTTTTCTAGGACATGCAGGCTTTTACCATAGATTCATTAAAGATTTCTCTAAGATAACAAAGCCACTTTGCAGTTTATTGGAGAAGGATGCACAATTCAAGTTTGATGAGGATTACTTGTCTGCATTTGAGCATTTAAAGAGGAGGTTAACTTCAACACCAGTAATTACAACACCGGATTGGGACCTACCATTTGAGTTGATGTGTGATGCCAGTGATTATGTTGTGGGGGTTGTTTTGGGTCAGGGAAGGGAAGAGATTTTTCATGTGATATACTATGCGAGCAAGACCCTTACTGATGCTTAATTGAACTACACCACCACAGAGAAAGAATTACTGGCAGTTGTGTATGCTTTTGATAAGTTTCGAGCTTATCTGATTGGTACAAAGGTAATAGTGTACATGAATCATGCGACAATTCGATACTTGGTGGCAAAGAAGGATGCAAAGCTTCGTTTGATCAGGTGGATACTTCTGTTGCAGGAATTTGATTTGGAGATGAAGGACAAAAAGGGAACTGAGAACCAAGTGGCGGACCACTTATCTCGACTGGAAAATCTGGGAAGGGAGGTATATGACAAGACTGTGATTAATGAGTCCTTTCCAGACGAATAGTTATTTATGGTAAAAGGAGAAGTGTCGTGGTTTGCAGACTATGCGAGCTACTTGGTGAGTAGGATAATTCTTTCTGACTTAGTTGGACATCAAAAGAAGAAATTTTTTGCATGACGTGAAGTGGTTTATATGGGATGAACCGTATTTATTCAAATAATGTGCTGATTAGATGATAAGGAGATGTATCCCATATAGTGAGACAGAGGGGATTTTATAGGATTGCCACACTTCATTATATGGCGGTCACTACGGTGGAGAGAGGATAACGGCTAGAGTGTTACAAGCTGGATTCTACTGGCCGACAATTTTTAAGGATGCTTACAGTTTTGTTCAGAGATGTGACAGATGTTAAAGAGTAGGGAATATTTCAAAAAGGAATGAGATGCCATTGAACACGATCCTCGAGTTAGAAATTTTTGATGTTTGGGAGATAGATTTCATGGGCCGTTTCGTTTCTTCATGTGGAAATTTATACATCTTGTTAGTAGTCGACTATGTTTCGAAGTGGGTGGAAGTGGCAGCTCTTCCAACCAATGATGCCAAAGTGATCCTAAGATTTTTACAAAGGAGTATTTTTACAAGGTTTGGGACTCCAAGGGCTATCATTAGTTGTAACGCCCCCAAAATCGGGACTATTTTCCTTCCCGATCTTGTGCGTTAATACTCTCTTGTTCTTGCATTAAAACATTATTCAATGTTAAAATAGCTAAAAAGGCGGAATAAATTTTTTTCCCCTTTCTTTCCATTCATTCATTCCCTGAATCACAATCTTTACAATTCTTCTATATACTGAAATCATATTTATTATATGACTTATTTAGCCTGAGTATATATATATATATATATATATATATATATATATATATATATATATATATATATATATATATATATATATATATATAATTCATACTTTCAAGCATATCCTTTTTTTTCTAAGACAATTAATCTTCATCTATCGAATAATTTAAAATTTTACACGTCTGTGATTTACACATGAAAATACCATCAAATGGTTCAACACAATCTCAATTAAATCACTAGTATTCTTTTCATGCGCTCCTACTCACGATAGATCGCCTCATAGCTTTAACCTGCAAAGTAAGCAAGATTGAGCACGATGACCCAACAAGTCTAACAGTCTATCATGCATCAAGTAGCACATAGGTTTCACATTCAGTTCATGCATTTATATTCTTGGTGTTCAAGCATATTACCAATGCATTATCATATTTATGTCGCGCTGGTAGCGACATATATACCTTAGCATACTACACATGTCCTATACATGTCATTCATTGCACATATATATTGAGTTCCCCGACTTAATTCAATAATTGGTCATAATTTGACATTCATCATTCACAAAGCAAATAATGCAGTTCATAGGTATTACATACTTATAAACATAAATCATGCTAACAGTTATCTATAACAATTATAAGTCCACATAAATAAACTGAGAAACTTACCTGTACCGGGTTTTTACCATTACACCAACTTCAGCGTTCCTTGCACAACCTACATTGTATGTGGGATTGATAACAAAACACATAATTTTAGTTATCATGGTTGTAGTTTAGATTTCTATATATGAGATATTGTATACATTTTTCAAATACCTCATTCATGTTTTCACATTAGTCATTTGTCACTTTGATGGGATTTGACATGCTTATATCACGCAATAAGAATGACTTACCATTTACATCCTATTCAGGATTTAGAACATAAAGGTTTCAGGTGTGTTCTTGAGTTAAGTTCTAGCATCCCATACCAAAGTAATTTTGTGTTAGTTTAGACTTCTAAGCAAGCCTCTTTATGTTTCTTGAAGCTAATGCCCAAACTAGGTCACTATTCACAGTTTAAGTTTACTAGTTTTGGTCCATTCTTGCCAATTTTATTTCTAGCCGCCTTAGTTCATTCCAACACTTGAATTATATCTAGTTAGGACTAGTTCTAGTATTCATTTAGGTTTACCAATCATAGATTGGGTTTTGACCCTTTAAACCTAACTTTTTCACGCTTTTACACACTAACTTCTCAAGTTCTTATATACATTATCATTCCAACACTTGGAATAGCCTAGCATAACTCTAACTCATTTGTCTAAGGTATTCAAATTGAGTTCTAGGCTAAATGGAAAAATCTCAAATTTTACACTTAGAAAAATTTTCAAAACTGCAGTTAGGATGATTTTCCATGCTAGTTTGGTGATTTGTTTAGACTCCTTGGTTAAGCCAAGAGCTTAACCACTTGGACCTAATTCTAGACCATACTACAAGATATTTTAATCAAGGTTTGTGTTTCTTGTTCATGCCCATTAAGCTCCCCAAAACAGAGCTCAAACTTAGCCATTTTCTTACTTTTTTTACAAAACTGATTTTGTACTTTTTCCAAAATTTTCTAGTTCTAGCCACTAGGATAGTCTAGGCATGTATATTTAAGTTACTTAAGGTTAATTTTAACATCACTATACTTTATTTAATCATCTAGCCCATTTTGACCTATCAAAACTCACTTTAGGCTTGAAAAATGGATCTTAACTTGGTTTTCTTGTTAGCTTTAGTTATGGCCATGTTTGGGAATCATTACTAGCATATATGAACAACTTTGTATCTGCTCATAATAGTCCTTTAAGGTCAGGTACTATGAATTGTCCAAAACAGTCCATTTTTGACTTTAAAATGTGATTTTTAACAAGTCTCATGTTCAAAATGGCTTAGGCTTGGTTCCTTTAGTTTGCGTAGCTTTCTCATGTCCTATTATGACTATAAAAACTTGTGTATGGGGTCCAGGTATGGTGGTTCACTATTTTAGTGTTCATTGTTCTTTAAAAGCTTATTTTCATTGATTTTTAAACAAGAATTTGCACAACACACCATGTAGACCTTAACAAACTTAGGGAACCATTTTTATATGTTATTTATAGGCAATGTATGTACTCCTCACTGTCTAACAACACCAGTTACACAAGTTGGCCATAACAGTCCCTTATAGGCACAGTTTTGGCTACCAAATCTCCAACAGTCCATAATCTTCTAGCTTCTTATTCCCCCTAAATTAGATTGCTTGCTTAAACAAATTTCAACCCATTTCCTATAGTTAAGCTTCTAATCCATATGTTTGTTTATTTAGGAGTTAGAATTTAAGCTTTATGTTAAACTAGCAAACTGAACCATGATATCTACTAGTATGCCCAAATAGTCAGTACAGTTGGCCTTGGGTGACTGCCACCTGCTGCTATAAATTTTATTGTTGTCCACTGCTGCCTTTAGGCAGTAGCCTCTTCCTCCTTGTTCAAGTGATCCCATATCCTAACTCACCAATCTAATTGCCAAGTACTCTAGTTAAAAAATATATAGAATCATCTATTAGAATAACTTATAAACTGCAGCTAATACATACACTGTACAATCCAACACCTTAGCCAAAGCAAGCCAACACAGCCTCGGTTATGGTGAAATGGAGACTACCGCTTTGCCAATGGCAGCATCTCTCCTCTTTTTCAAGTACTGGCTTGTTAACTTGCAAATTTCTTTATATATATAATGTTACTTAATCTTACAAGTTACAGCCCATAACAATTTTAATGGAACAAGACTGTTAGGCCAGCTCTGTAGCACAACACAGTCCAGTGCTAAGCACTGGCTGCTGCTGCCTACAGCAGCCTTAGCAACTCAAGCCTCATATACTTAACTCCCAATTTTTACCACTTTACAACTTTTTAACTTCTAGCTCATATGTCGGATTAAAACCAATTTTAAATATGTTATATATAGCATATGAGACTATTTTTAAAAAATATCAATCTCCCATTTCGGATTTGTTAGGCAGCCCAAACAGAGCGCCAGAAGTGTACGTTCATAACAGTTTTTACCTTCGTTTTAGCTTTACTCTCTCTTTCTAAAATTGTCATAACTTCTTCGTTTCAAAACATTTTTGAGCGTTTCTTAAGCCCACGCGAAGCTAACTCCTGGGGCTACAACTTTTATTCTTTGAGTATTTTCAAATTCCTAACACAAAATTCCAGAAAATTCATGGAAGGGACAGGTTCGAATTTGACTTCCAAATTTTGGACAGATTCGACGCACCCATTTTGGCATGTCATAACTCGACCGTCCGAACTCGGAACGAGTACATTCTAGAGGCTATGGATAGCTGGGATTGCAAACCACAAGTCCCCAAAAAGTTATATCTTTCCAGCAAGTCTAACTAGCCGAAATAGTTAGCCCAAAGTTGCCTAACACACTAATTTCCAACTTTTCGTTTTGACTTAGAATAGCTTTTCGCTTTCATTTAATATGCCAAAATTCTTTATTTATCATCATATATGATGTACATATCTATCCCAAGCTTTAGTTTTGCCTAATATTTAGTTTTTAATCAAAACAATCAATATAGTCTTTTTATCGAACAAGTGGTGTACGCTGTTTTGGAACGCTCATTTCATAGCCATTTATTTATACTATCATCCCATTTTAGCTTCCTTATATCACCACACAACCAAGCCTATCCCTTTGTTTTTATTCAAGCCATAACAGTTCAATATGCAAACAATTAAGCATAGCCGAGTCATTAACAAACTAACTAGTTTTCTCTTTTCTTAGAATTCAGTATTTTTAAAATCCCATTCTTTTGATCATGAAATATTTCAATTCTTTGTTAATTAGTATAGCTACAATTAACTAATATCATTACAATGAACCATTCATAACTAAAATTAGTTTATAGTGCTAACTGTTATCATTCTACTACCAAATAAACCACCTTGTTTGAACCTTACTTTCATATCAGTTATAAAGGTAGATTGTAATACCTTCAATTAGCTAACTTATGATCTCTTGCTAGCTCCCAAACTGAAACCTCACTGCTCTAACAAGTTTTGGAAGCTCAAATTCTTACTTATCTCCCCTTGTGTTAGACGAATAAGTGCACTAGACAATGAGATGGAAGGGGTGGGTATAACAGGAGGAGTCAGGTGAAACTGAATGAGGAATATGGAGCTTTGACTTTTATTAAGTAACTCATCCTTCCTTGCTTACTACGAAAAACATTGCTCAGTTGATACACTGCCCCTTGGCTCCTATCTAGCTCCTTATCTGACCCCTATACAGCAACCTAGATTGGCCTCTATAAGAATCTTAGTGGGCTACCTTTGCTAGCAGCTACCTTGACCCCTATTGTTGCCTGACATTCTAGCTCTTAGGTTGTGTTTGATAAACTTGGAAATTAAGATCTGAACGATTATGATGTCTTAATAAATTAGATCATCTGAATGGTTATGAGGTCTGAATCTAAAAAATTATTTGATAACTAAAAAGTAAGCTGTCTCTTAATAACACTATTTTACCATTTTAAAGGGTAAAATTTTATTTAATAATTTTAAATATTCAATTTAATAAAAATGAATGCATAATATTGTTGATTATATTTTATTAAAAAAAATTATCAAAAAAAATTCATTAAGAGGTACCTCTTAATTATTAAGATTTTATTTTGTCTTACCGATTAAGAGGCATTTAGATGTAACAAAAAAAACAGCATCATGCCTCTTAGCGAATAAGAGGCAGTCCATTAAGAGGCAATCAGATGTAAACAAATAGCACCTTACAGTGATTAGCCTCTCAGCAGTTAGCTTAGGTAGTCTAGAGATCAACCAAACTGCTAACTAACTATCAAATTGGGTTAGTTGCTAATTGAGCCAATTAACTGCTCTGTCCAACTTGAACTAAATAGCCCTCTTTTTCTTCTCTATGGTTTACCGGATTGGGCATGGAGTGAGGCAGTGACTAATTTAAATTTGGGCTTACAACATAATTCTTAATAAACAGTATTCCCTAATACTAAAAGTAAAAGGCTTGCAAAACATAAGTAGCAATTTAAGGTAGCCCCATATTTTAAATGTGGACTTCATCAACTTCCAATATTTAGGATCTCTTATTTACCAAATTTGATTAGGTTACAAAATAGCACTCCCATCATCAAAATAGTGGTTACATATATTTTAATGATTCTTGGTAGCACATCATTGACCTTATTTATTACTAAATAATATTGTTTGAATGAAATAAATTATATCACAGTATAGTTATTTCCTTAAACACATGTAGCGTCTGTAACAATCTAGAATTTTAATGACAGTTTTTAAATATTAATTGAGTTATATAAATATTTAATGGATGTGTTTATTGTTGAATAAATATTTAATTTGATTTGACTTGATTGGTTAATTATTTGTTAAGTAAATAATTAAGGAGTTAAGAAAATTAATTGTTATACGATAATATCCTAATTTAATTTAATAATTAAGTTAGAGAGTATATAATGATTAAATGAATTAATATATTTTAATTTGAATTTGTAATTAAAATGATGTGTTAGTTAATTAAATAAAGTTATAATTATAAAGAAAATTATAATTATGTTGTATTGATCTATGTGATAAATTTATTTAATAAATTGTTATTAGAATTAATTAAATTAAGTGTGATCATAAACTATATTATAAAGGAGTTATTAAAATAAGTTAAGGGATGTTAATTCAGTTTTGCCAAGCAAGGCTTAATGAATGTTAAGTCTTTAATTTAAATCTGTTTTACCAAACAAGGTGTAATATTTAATGGGTTAATTTTTAGTTAGTTAGCCAAACAAGCCTTATGGCTTTGGAGTTTTTTTTTTAAAAAATTGATGTCAGTTAATAGATATATTTATATTATACAATTATTATATATTATACCATATAAGTTATATTTGTTAGTACGTAAGTTAGAGTTAGATAGGAAGAACTCAGAAGAAGAAAAAGAAGAGAAGAAAAGTTGCAGAGAAAGAAAATTGAGAGAAAGTGGGAGAAGGCTAGAGAATTTGAGAGAGAAATTGGGGAAAAGAAAGCTTTCAAAGAGCCATCATCTTCTAAAACTAAGGTATCATCTTACCCTTTTATTTTTAAAAGTTATAGTTTTATTCTCTTCCAAAATACTCTGTAAAACCTTTGTAGAGGTTGAATTATTTATTATATATAGTTTTATATGATAAATTGGTGGTTAAAAAGTTATTTGCATAAGTTTATATATGAATTAATTCATGTTATGTAGTTATTTCTGAATAAAATCATATTACAGTGAACTTGTATGAATATATATGATTATGGCTTAGTTTAAAGTAAAATTGAGGTTTGATTAGTTGTTTAACATATACATTGACTATGAAAACTGTTAGATTTTGCTGGGCTGTCGAGCTCAACCTTGCAAATAACCATTTTTGCAGGTTAAAAATTTAAGGTAAGGATATGTGCTACGTAAATTATAGAGATCTATATTCACGAAGACTACTTATATTTTATGGGAAATGTATTTAATATTTTGAATGTAACATGTTGTTAAATTATAAGTTGAGTTACCCGGTATATATGGATATCTATTTATGATGTAAGACTTTGTATAATCATTTTGTTGTAACGATTCATGATATAAATTTGAATCGAAGAGATGTAATGTAAATGTTGCGATTTAGGGCAATAAAGAAGAAAATGTATAAAAGTTTTAAATATTCCTTATTTTTAGTGTTTTTAATATCGAATAATGTTGTAAAGATAGATTAAAGTTATATTATTAACGATCGAGAAGAAGAATATTATTGTATGAATTTTGGGGTCGTTATAGTTGGTATCAGAGCCGTAGGTTATAAACCTTAGGTAGGAGTACCTTAGGCTATAACCTTAGAGAAGAGATGTGAACATAATGAACAAATAAGCTCAAATAGAGTTTGAACAATAAGAAGTAATTTAAGAAATTTATAAAGAAGAGATTAAAGCATGCGTGAAAGTATTCAAGGAAGAATCTTGCAGAGTTATAAGGAATACGAATGTGGGGTTACCCAACTCCAATAATAAGGATGTAAGGTGATAGTAAATAGACAATGTCTATAAAAAGAGAATGATAAAGAAGTTCCGAATATAAAGTTATATTAAAGTATGGTATAATTGTACTCTTTAATAGTTGATATATGGTATCTGGGCTAAACAATTCCTTCATAGAGCGGAGGTATATACGAACTAGTAACTCGAAACTTAGTTTATTGGTTGTTTGTGGGAAACCACTCAGCGTACCATATTGAAACTGTTAGAGACTCGACGTGTACCAAGTATAGAAAATGGATACGTATAATGAAAATGTGGAACTCGAATGAAATATTGAGCAATGTAAACGAAGTTAAAAACTCTTAAAGGAAGAATTGTTATATAAACAACAGAATTCAAAGAAGAATCTTGAAGAGATATAAAGATAAGAAATGAGAGTTACCTAACTCCAATAGCCAAGATAACGAATAATGATGAATAGACAAAGTCTGTAAGATTAAAAGCATAAATGAAATCATAAATGATGAAAAAGGAAATGAAGGGGATCGTAAAACAAAACGATCACGACTTAAGATTTTTTTTTAAGGGAAATGATTATAAAATAAGATCACAACGTGATATGTTTAAGTTATAAAAGAAAGATGGTCTGTAATATTTGAATAATTATAGCTTGATGCTATGAAGATATTGTACTATAAAATAGTACGAGGTAAACTCACGAGGAGTTATAAATGATGAGGTACGAAAAATTCATAACGACCAAAGAGCAATTTATAAGCAAGATAGAGTTAGGTGAGATTTCAATTGAGGACTCATGTGGTGGCCGAGTTGTGCAAACCTTTGTATGAGCGAGGGTTTTGTGCTTGCACTCAGTTTATCACATTGATAATCATTAGAATGTTGGTGTCGTGCTATCAATGTATATGTGGTGAAAAGGTGATTCTTTTCTCATGTGTATATTTGATAGTTAGAAACTATTAAGATTAGTTAAATATTATTAGGGTTAGGTGCGAGTTCTTAGAACTAATGCATATGATAAGTTCGTGACTCATAATAATATAGTATGTGTTGAACCCCTCAGCGAATGGACGCCTATGGTCTGACTAGGATAAGTTCTTAAACTCATATTATTGTGGTAAGTTCCTGAACTTCCAATGTGCGGTAAGTTTGATGAACTATACTGGGGTTATAGGAAGATTGTAAGTTGAAATACAAGAATATTTAGTATAAGAGTATTGGTGGTACTAGAAATAAAAAGAATTGGTTAAGTAATTAAGTAATGGAGTAGAGATTAAAGTTAATGGATATCTGGATATTCTAAATCTACTAGCTATGCTAGACTTTCGAAATTTATTGACTTCGTGCTGATGTTGCACTTCTATTTTCTCGAAAAATATTGGATCAAATGATGAAACCAGTGAGTTTAAAAAAAAACAATATCGTTATTCGTATGTCTATGCTAATTGCTTCGGCTAGACAAAAATGATTTGAAATATATCAAAATGTATTTTTTTATATAATCAATGCATCATGGAACCTGGTGCAGTGATGATAAAAATGATGGAGTCATAAATGCAGTATTACTTAGTTTTGGATGTGATCTAAGGATCGTCAGCCCACTATGGTATGATGTAATATGATAAAATCACCAAATAATGGAATCCTCAAACGGCCTATAAATATAGTGCGATATCATGATGTCATAAAAAGATTTTTGAGATTTCTTTAAGATATGAGAATATATATATATATATATATATATATATATATATATATATATATATATATATATATATATATATATATATATTTCGATTGATGTTCGAATTGTTGTAGAAGTCTATGCTATTTGATTCAGCTAGACGAATATTGAAAAATGTTCATGAAATTCAAGCGTTTCTTGAGAAGTTATGCCAAACCAAATTATTTTGGTGCAGATTCAGATGTTAAAAAGCTGAGATGAACAACCCTTTTATAGGGGATTACGCGGAGGCGTTTAGATGTTTGTGCACAATACATTGTATGAAGGGCTGATCCCCCTAAGTTCGAGGAGACCCTATAGTCTTATGATTGTTAAAGTTTAAGTTGAAAGATTACTTATAACTATGCACATATGCATAACGTTTAAATGTTTGTGCACAATACATCGTACGAAGGGCTTAACACCCTAAGTACGGGAGTCCCTATAGTCTAATGACTGTTAAGGTTTAAGTTGAAAGAGTACTTATAACCGTGGACTTAGTTTAAGATCTTATGACCCCTCAGCATGATTTGGAATCTTTTAAATTCCTGAGTTATTCATATTGTTTCCCAATTATTGAGCAATTGTGGAAGATTCTTGCTATTCTAAAAGGTGAATATGGTAAGGATGATATTCCTTAGAAAGAAGTAAGTCGTAGAATGCGACACTAAATAATGAATATATTGAATAAGTGAGAAAAGAAAATTTGAAATGAGAAGGAGATGAGTTATCAAAGAATAATATAAATCTTTTAATAGAAAATTTTAATAATTATAGAAAGATCTTTGTGGAAAGAAGTGGTTATAAAACCCAATGAATGAATAAAGCATTAACGTAAAATCTATTTTGATAGATTGAATGAATTAAGATTAATAGATAAAATTTCGAGGACGAAATTCTTAGAAGAAAGGGTGAATGTAATATCCCAAGTGTTTATGATAACGATCCTTAGAAAAGGAAATGAATGGGTTAAGAATATATAATACTCAAAATATAATTGAGTTCAAGTGAAAGTTATAAAATAAAACCTAAATTTGTTGAAGAAATGATTGTGGTAGGAAATATAAAACTTATATTAAGGTCATGTGTTGAAGTTATTCAACAAAGAGATTTGATGAAAACCAGAGTAAGGTAAGGTTTCGGTGATTCCGAGGACGGAATCCTTATAAGTAGGGAAGAATGTGACGAATGATTTGTTTGAGTTGTGATTCTGGGGACAGAATCCTTGTAAGGAAGGAAGGATGTAACGATCCAGAATTTTAATGACAGTTTTAAATATTTATTGAGTTATATAAATATTTAATGAGTGTGTTTATTGTTGAATAAATATTTAATTTGATTTGACTTGATTGGTTAATTATTTGTTAAGTAAATAATTAAGGAGTTAAGAAAATTAATTGTTATAAGATAATATTCTAATTTAATTTAATAATTAAGTTAGAGAGTTTATAATGATTAAATGAATTAATATATTTTAATTTGAATTTGTAATTAAAATGATGTGTTAGTTGATTAAATAAAGTTATAATTATAAAGAAAATTATAATTATGTTGTATTAATCTATATGGTAAATTTATTTAATAAATTGTTATTAGAATTAATTAAATTAAGTGTGATCATAAACTATATTATAAAGGAGTTATTCAAATAAGTTAAGGGAGGTTAATTCAGTTTTGCCAAACAAGGCTTAATGAATGTTAAGTCTTTAATTTAAATATATTTTACCAAACAAGGTGTAAGATTTAATGGGTTAATTTTTAGTTAGTTAGCCAAGCAAGCCTTATGGCTTTGGAGTTTTAAAAAAAATTGATGTCAGTTAATAGATATATTTATATTATACAATTATTATATATTATATCATATACGTTATATTTGTTAGTACATAAGTTAGAGTTAGATAGGAAGAACTCAGAAGATGAAAAAGAAGAGAAGAAAAGTTGCAGAGAAAGAAAATTGAGAGAGAGTGGGAGAAGGCAAGAGAATTTGAGAGAGAAATTGGGGAAAAGAAAGCTTTCAAAGAATAGCCATCATCTTCTAAAACTAAGGTATCATCTTACCCTTTTATTTTTAAAAGTTATAGTTTTATTCTCTTCCAAAATACTCTGTAAAACCTTTGTAGAGGTTGAATTATTTATTATATATAGTTTTATACGATAAATTGGTGGTTAAAAAGTTGTTTGCATAAGTTTATAGATCAATTAATTCATGTTATATATTTATTTATGAATAAAACCATATTACAGTGAACTGGTATGAATATATATGATTATGGCTTAGTTTAAAGTAAAATTGAGGTTTGATTAGTTGTTTAATATATATATTGACTATTTAATTCGAAAGAGGATGAATAAACATAAGCATAGTATGTTGAATTAACTGTTTTGGTTGAAAAACAAAATCACAGTGATGATTTTCACTAAAACTTTCAAAAAGTGAAGTTTTAGCAAAAATAGTGAAAATTAATGGTTGTAATTTGGATGTTTATGTTGTTTAGATGGCTAGAAACGCGTTAGAAAACATTACATTATGTTTTTGTAAACCTATTACACCTTGGGTAGGTTGATATGGTTGTTAGAAAGGAGTTTGGAGGCCTAATTTGACTTTCCGTAGTGCTCTAGAGCTGAAATCGCAAAATCGCATCATAGAGCCCCGTCCCGACGGGCCCCCCCAGTGCAAAAACCCCCGCCCTGGCCGGGGGGTATTTTGCCAAGCCAAAATTTTGAAAAAAAATACCGAACATAGTTTACTAAAATTAGTATAACTTTTTCATACGAACTCTGATTAATGCGATTAAAGATGATTCCGAAGGAAGACGAATAGGCCTATAACTTTTATTCTTTAAGATTTTCAATTTGAAATCGTTATGAAGGTTCAAAATTGTCATCTTTAGGACTGTTGTGTTTTCGGAGGCAATCGGAGGGCGTCGGGCATGCACGTATGCAAGTATAGTGCTCTTGACGATAAAAGATGTTGTTCTAAGTTATAAAACATGAATGTTAGTAAATATGATGATGTTTAACATTAGTAAATGATATATTAGATAAGTTGTATAAGCATACTAAGCATACACAAGGGAGACAAATCGGGCGTGTGACGAATGACCGTCGAAACGCCGTGACAAGTGTTAATGAACGTAAAAAGTGTTTTAAATCAAATGAAATAAATATTATAAAATATGAAATGGGTTTAATATAAAACCAATAATGATTCCTAGCAAGATATAAACACTTGAATGAGTAATGAATATTACATAAGTCGAAAAGTTAACACAATTTAATTGAACATTGTGTGCTAATTAATAGAAAAGATTATGAGATGTGGAGTAGAGTTTACATTATAATTACTATGTGTTGTTATGTAACTAATAGTTGATGTGTATGATTATATAATTGTGTAGGGTACGTGAAGTGCAGATAACTGTAAGTTGTTAAACTGTTATTGGTAAACAACGATCAAGGCAAGTCTTTCAGTTTCTATTTGTTATGTGAACTTGATGATGAACTATTTTACATATTTGTTGCAAAGAGCATGATGCGTTCAATATATATTGAAAGTATGAAACGTTAAAGTCAATTTATGACTACGTTGATTGAATGGTGAATGTTGATTGAGTAAGGAACTCAATCTTTATATTTGTTATATGAAATGCAGCATGTATGTTGTGTTAGTCCAATGTTTATGAGATATATGTTGAGTATGTTATTATGCGCTATGTGATGCATAAAAACTGTTAGATTTTGCTGGGCTGTCGAGCTCAACTTTGCAAATAACCATTTTTACAAGTTAAAGATTTAAGGTAAGGATATGTGTTACGTGAATTATAGAGATCCATATTCACGAAGACTACTTATGTTTTATGGGAAATGTATTTAGAATTTTGAATGTAACACATTGTTAAATTGTAAGTTGAGTTATCCGGTTTATATGGATATCTATTTATGATGTAAGACTTTGTATAATCATTTTGTTGTCACGATTCATGATATAAATTTGAATCGAAGAGATGTAATGTAAAGGTTGCGATTTAGGGCAATAAAGAAGAAAATGTATAAAAGTTTTAAATATTCCTTATTTTTAGTATTTTTAATATCGAATAATGCTGTAAAGATATATTAAAGTTGTATTGTTAACGATCGAGAAGGAGAATATTATTGTATGAATTTTGGGGTCGTTACAGCTTCATATCAAGAATCTATCTCAATTAAGCCATGTTGGTTTTACTTTTCAATCTTGGTATTTAAATATCATTTTAATGATGTATGCTATTCTTCTCTTCCTTTAATAAATTGCCACTACAATTTATAAATATATAATACCAATATATTTATTAAGCATAAGCATCACATATTGTATAGTTTATACCCACTTATACAATATAATACCATACAGCATATTATCTAATACGAATTTTATTTATTTAATTCTTATTTTAATATTACCCAAAAATTTGGGTTATCACATTAGTGATGAAGGCAGTCATTTTTATAATAGGCAGTTCACAGCTCTGTTGGCTAAGTATGGGGTAAATCATCGCATTGCTACAGCTTATCATCCTCAAACTAATGGCCAAACAGAGGTTTCAAATCGTGAAGTAAAGAGAATTTTGGAGAAAGTTGTGAACCTCACAAGAAAGGATTAGTCATTAAAGCTCGATGATGTTGTATGGGCATATAAGCCTACTTATAAGACTCCGTTGGGCATGTCACCTTTTCAGCTAGTTTATGGAAAGGCTTGTCACCTTCCTATTGAGCTTGAGCATAAGGCATATTGGGCAATTAGGAAGCTCAATTTTGATTTGAAGGCTGCAGGTGAAAAATGCCTACTCCAACTCAATGAGTTGGATGAATTCAGATTACAGGCGTATGAAAACTCCAAGCTGTATAAGGAAAAGGTGAAGAAATGGCATGATCGCAAGATTATAGAGAGAGTATTTGAGCCGGGACAAAGAGTTTTGTTGTTCAATTCAAGACTTAAACTTTTTCCTGGAAAGCTCAAATCAAGGTGGTCAGGGCTATTTACAATGAAGATAATTTTTCCACATGGTGCAGTAAAGGTATTCGACAAATTCCCAGATAAGCCGTTCAAAGTGAATGGACATCGGTTAAAGTATTATTTTGGTGGTGAGGTTAACAGGTAGAAAGTAACCTCCATTCTTTCTTCAATATGACAGAGTAAGAGATAGTCAAGCTAATTGACTATAACTTAGCGCTTGATGGGAGGCACCCCATTATTTCTATCATTCTCTCTTGTTCATTCTGTTTTAGATAGTATTTGATATTTCATTTTCATGATTAGTTGTTATAGCCTAATTAGTATTACATAAGTATTATGGGAGCTGAATTTGCATTTGCTTTTGCTTGACCGTAGCATAGAAAGTATGGTTTTAAGTTAGTCATTTATGCATAGTCATTAGTTCATGCTTTGATATTGATATTTGTTGTTTGTGCAGGTGTAATGGAGATGGTTCGTAGCTATTTTGGTATGTTTAAAATGTAGATTGGTATGGCAGGATGCAGGGCAGCGCGGCCTCACGATTACTTCAGTGTAAAATGGAGCGCCAGCGCCATATATCTATGCAGCAAAACCACTCACGTGCCCGCGCAGCTTTCTAGTTCAAAACACGCGCGGCCGCACCCGAGACCGAAATTTGAAAAATTTTGAAGTCCTTAAAGACGTGACTTTGCCCATTTCTCATAACAGGTATAATAGAAGCGTGTGTATCCCTTTCTCTCCAAAAATGCACGGCTTTTCTCTCCTAATCGTTCTATTTCAAAAATTGTAACTCCTCACCGCACTACGCGTATCTCGCATCCATTTCCTATCCATATTCAAATACTTCAACTGATAAATCTAGGGTTTTCAGAGGGTGCATGGAAATACAACAAGTTTGGGGGTGTTCAGTTTTTATCAGAAAATACTACCTTTGTCCAACAATACAGTTCTTCTCCTTCTTCATTGGTAACAATGGGACCAAAGTGTGCTCGCTATCGCACTCCCGAGTCATCCTCTAACAGTAGCCAAAGTGGTGACAATGTGGACTTTTCTAAATTTGTCAGTTTGGATTCATAGATAGAGTATTACCGCATTGTAGCGAAATCATTTGTTCGAGAAAGAGGGTTCAAGCCAGATGCACAAGATGGGCAATTGGTGCCGATGATCAAGGAAAAATGTTCGCATAGAGTTTGCTCTACTCCAATAGCTGCACCTATGGCCATTGTGAGGGAATTTTATGCGAATGAAAGGGAGATAATGAGTGGCTTTTCTTTTGTCCGAGGGGTTCAAGTGGACTATCGACCAAGGGCAATTCGTGGTGTATTCAATTTATCTAACCCTCCAACTGGACGTACGAATTGGTTTGAGGCGGAATGAATGGAGACAGACCTCAATAAAGCCATCGCTGATTTGTGTATCCCAGGGACACAATGGACTTGCATGCCCGACACTAATTAGCCTAAGACCTTCCCGGCTTCTGCTCTCAACCGTTATGCTAAGGCTTGGAATCTCTTTGTTAGTGCAAAACTCATGCCATTGTCCCATCAACATGAAATTACAACTGAGCGAGCAATCATTCTTTGGGGGATTATTGTGGAAAAATATATCGACGTTGGTCACCTTATTAATCAGAACATGCTACGATACATGCGGGGAAGTACTACGAGAAGTATTCCACATGCCTCGATCGTGGCTCATTTGTGTGCTAGAGCAGGAGTTAGGTGGACAGATGAACAATTATAGTACCCAAGCCAGGATATCACTCATGCCATGATAGCAAGATTCGAAGATTGGGCAGGAGGTACCCCACACCCAAGGGGTAAGGCTTTCATTCTTCGTCCCACATCATCTACTCCATCATCACAGCCCTCAAAGGCAAATAAAGCAGGCACATCAACTCAAGCCACTGCTGCTACTGACGATCGACAGCTCCGAAGGTTGGAGCGGAAGGTTGATGCTATGTACGATAATTTTGCAGTGTTTGCTATGGGTTTGACGAGGTTGCTAACGGAGGCGTTGCACAACAGGGTACCATGCTCGAGTGGCCACAATTTGGGACATCCGTGCCATTTCTATCACCAGATTCACCACCCGAAGAGGGTGGTGCAGCTGATCAGTAGGGGAGTTCTTCTAACCCTATACCTTCATTCATTGGGACAATGAATATATTAAGTTTGAGGGTATTGGGTAGTAGTGTAGTTAATTTGCATATAGTTAATTTGCATATTTTTGCATGTTTAGTTTAAATTTTGCATGTTTATGTGTTAGTTAATAATTGCAGAAATTTTTTTATTTTTAGTAGTTATTATATGTTTTAGTTATGTGTTTAGTTGCATGTCCCAAATGTCTAGCTTTATGGAGTTTGAGTCTAGCCAATGATGAAGGTGAATTTTAAAGGATTTTTGAATTTACTGGATAACATGAGTTTAGCTATAATATTTTACATGATGTAATCCATGCCTGTTGTTTAGATGCTTTCGGTTAACATATATATGTTCACATATGCTTGTTGGTATAAGAGTAATGTGTTTTTATTGCTTAGTAGGAAATGTGGTTTTTAAAAAGAGAATTGTGTAGAAAATGGACTTAGGCCATGAAAGCATTGATAATCAAACTTTGGGAACACATGGGTATGCTTATTGTATATAAAAAAAAAAGAGGAAAAGGAATGAAAAAAATCCATCTTGGAACCTTCCTGAGTTGAATTATTGAATCCTTGGAAGGGGTGAGATGTAGCGTAAAACGTACTCGCTGTGTATAAAAAAAATATAGCAATAAACACCACAGGAAAGTGTGAAAGTCGCCCTCGTGAGTAAAAATAAAGCATATTAAACTCATTGTTGAACCTTAGCTTTTTTTGATGTGTTGGAGTAGTTTTTGTGCATTAGTATACATGGTTCTTGACTTAGACTTTAATTTTCTGTTTTTAGCAGTATAACATATTTATTCTTTGCCTTAGTCAAGTATATTTGTGAACACAACACACACACAACATCTTTATAGTGAACATGGGTTATTTGATTGTATGATATTATGTCTATAGCTTAGTTTAAAATCTTATTCTTAAATCTGAATAATTCGGTAAGGCACATTGGATTAAAATTCCATTTTAGCTGGAAAAACTCGGGACTCATTTGCGTCATAATTTAGTTTGCATAGCATGTAGTTGCATTTCATTGTTTAATGTCGTATGCATTGCTTGAGGGCAAGCAAAAGTTTAAGTTTGGGGGTATTTGATAAGTTCGTTTTATACCTACTTATTGGATGTTAATTCACGAGAATTATGCTCATCTCCTGTAGATTTTACTATGTTTTTGTGCATTTTATGTTGTTTAGCATTTCTTGTAGTGGAACTCCTATGGAAAGAAAAGGTATGGAAAAAGGCAAGAATGGCATGGATAAGCATGGTGACATGAGCTAGCAAGGACTAGGCATGATGGACATGGGAAGATGAGGAACTGAAGCAGTGGATGAGTGCTATACAGAATAGTAAAGATGAAGAACAAACAACAAAGCAAGAAGCAACAGCAGAAGTCAACAAGCAGTAGCCGCGCGACTGTGCGGCTAATTAAGCCTTACAACGCGCGCCCGCGCCACTTAAGGACAGACAGTTTTTTACACCTACGCGCGCCTGAACCTTAGCAAAGAAGGAAATTGGTGCGCCGCGCCAAGGTTTCATTAGACACACCTATCGCGCGCCCGCGCCCGTTTTACACTATGATCAAGCGCGGCCGCGCGAGCCCTCTGCAGTCTGTTTGTTGACTTTTTTTTAATTTGAATTTTGAGCGCTTGAGGCTCATCTGAACAATACTGGTTGGTACCAGACGTGTGTTATTGAGTCTTTTATTAGTTTTTGATATAAAGTAATTAGGGTTCTTAAGTTTAACTAGGATAGAGAGGTTTTAATCAATTTTTGATACATTCTATATCCTCTCTTCACTTTGGTTATTGAATAATCGTCAATTTCATTTTTTGGAGATTATTGGTACTTTAAAACACACATTAGAGAAGATTCTGCAACTGGGTTTAATCATTTCTCTTTCATCTCTTATTTGCATTGTTTAATTCCATGTGTTGCTTCAATCCCATAATGACTTTTGGTTCAGAAATGAACTAAATTCCATTATGGGATTCTAATGGATTTTGATATGTAGTCTAAACTTCTGTAGCTGAATGTATGATTGTATGTTTATCATTGGATTACCTATTATGATTGAGCGTAATGAATGAATGTTTGATCACCATTCACCTTGTATGCTTATATGGACTTGAAAAATGAAATATGAGTATGGATATAATCATAATAGCATATGTTTATGAGGCTGAGTTGTTTAGCTTTGTAATTCGTGAACCGAATAGAAATATACCATTTCACCGTGTGTAGTACTAAAAGAGCCTGTTCTTTAATTCATTATTGCTGCAATTTCACATAGACATATAGTGATTTTGGTAATAGTGCCGCTTACATGATTTCTATCATATGTGGAGGTTATGTAAATATGTCATAGTTCATTGAGAAATGGTTATGTCCACATTTGTTCTATTGACTAGTTTTCCATGATATGTATATAAGCATTACATGATGGTTACAATTTAGATGACGTATGAAATGAAGTTAGAATCCCATTATTTCCAAATTTGATTATAGTATTTTAGTATCCTATTTTTATTCATTAATTAAATTTAGAATTAATTATAATTGTGAGTTATTCGTTAGAGCATATGAAAATAGTGACATAGTTGATGTATGATAATTAAAATTTAAAATCTTTCTCCGTGGATCGATACTTTTCTTACTTTGTACTACTTGTTGACCCATGTATGCTTGCATGAGTTAGAGTCCTTTTGTTAGACTAAAAAGGAGGCAACAGAGTCTCAGACTGAGAAGTCTAACAAAACCCCTGAAATCACCCATCTTAAAGAAGATCAAGACACCAGTGATATTCGGAAGAAGGTTTTACAAAAGGAAGAGACCATTCGGTCCATCAAAGGGATTGGAACGCATGGAAGTGTCTCCTATTTAGACTTTTGCATCATCCCCGGGGTTCATTATATGGAGAAATTCAAAACTACCGATTTCGAGAAATATGATGGATTGGCAGATCCTTACACCCACATAAAACTGTTCATTGGAGAACTCGGATCCTACGCAGAGAATGAAAAAGCTTAGAATGCAGCTATTTCAGAAAAGTCAGGCTAGAGAAGCCAGAGCATGGTACACCAGATTGGATAACTCCAAAATTCACAGCTGGGAGGAGTTAGCCCATGCTTTCCTCAGTCAATACAGCTTTCAAAATTAGATGGCTCCAGACAGGTATCAAATTACCAAAGTCAAGAAGCAAGTCAATGAGTCATTCAAAGAGTATGCCCAAAGATGGAGGCGTCTGGCTGCTCAAGTTATCCCATCCATGACAAAAACTGAGATGGTGATGACCTTCATAGATATTTAAGAAGCTCCATTTTATGAAAGTGTCCTAGCTGGAATAGGAAAACCATTCTCAGAAATGATTAAGCACGGAGAAATGGCAGAAATGGGATTGAAGTCTGGGAAGATTCAAGACCTCGCTACTTTAAAAGGCGTGGCTGAGCATATCCAATCTGGAAGTTATGGGAACGACCCCCGCAGGGTCCATAAGAAGAAAGAAGAGGATGTCTCCTTGATACTGCAAGGACAAAATCAAAAAGGTAATAAAAGCTTGCCTATTCAAATGAGAAATTATTCCCCTTTTCTAGCGCAATCCTCAAGTCCTCCCTTGCCAAAGAGTGGAGAAGTCAGACATTCAAGAGAGTTCACACCCTTAGGGGACTCACTTGAAAAAAAATTCAAATTCTGACAGCTCAGAAGAAAATCACTCATCTCCTTCCACCAGCCAATCCAAGTGGAAAGGGCTTCAATACAAGCAAGAAGTGTGCTTACAATTCTGGAGCTCCAGGCCATGACACTCAGGATTGTTGGGCCCTCAAGCATAATATCCCAGACTTAATAGACAGTGGTGAGATCATGGTGACCAAGCCCAAATAACCACATGTTCAAGGTAACCCTCTCCCTCAACACAAGGAAGAGGATGTTAACATGATCAATAGAGGAAATGGAGAGAGCTCCAAGTACCTCCAATACGTGGATGGTTCTTCCCAAACCAGCAAGAATAATTCCAAAAAAAGGGATTATTTAGAGTTCTAGTACATGATGAAACTGGAGTTAAAATCTCTTGACAAACAGGTCAATCAACTAGAGGAACTAGTGATACATCAACACCAAGTCGCAAGACAATTGTTCAGTTAGGAGCATGCAAGTCTCCTCTCTTTTACTACAAAGACTCCACCACTCACCCAAGAAAGTGAAACCTTAGAGGAAAAGCTTGCCAGAAAAGCAAGAGCTCAAGCCCGTCGGGACTTTACCTATAAAAGGGAGTTTAGACTACATATCATATTTTGAAAAATCACATCACTGCTACCTCCAGTCAATCCACGCTTAAAAAGATTTGATGCTATTGGAGTATGTCAATACCACTCCCATTCTCGCGGTCACAACATTGAAGAATGCTGGGCACTCCATCATCTTATCCAAAATATTATTGACAGCGGTGATTTACAAATGGCAGATGATGACACCGTATCACTTGAGAGTGGGAACACATTTCCTCCAAGATCACAAAGATGGAGGGAAGTCATAGCATTTATATCCTCTGAGGGAGATTTGGCTACCACATCCCTTACAATTCAACCAATCAAGCTTGAAGGAGTTAAAAACCCTTTGAAGGTGAATACACCAACACCATTCATATTTCCATTCAGGCCACAGTATCCTATTATCAGCCTTAAGAAAGTCCCATGGAGTTATGGAGAGGCTGAAGGATCAACATCTAGTACAACTGCTACGGTATCCAAAGTAAATCCGCTATATCTCCCTCAACGAGTGATGAAGCCAGTCATCAGATCTAAGGGGAAAGTGCCCAAGGAGAAAATCAAAGAATTCCTCCGCAAGATGGGACACAATGAAGCCAAGGTGGTGCAAAGCTTGAAAGAAGCACCACAACAGATATCTATTCTGGACTTGGTATTCTCTTCAGAAGATCATCGAAAGGTCTTAATGAAGATACTGGAAGAAGCCCACTTGCCAAAGATAGTGGATGTTGAAAAGTTTCATCATCTGGTAGATCACATCTTTAATAGCAATGTGATATCCTTCACTGATGATGACATACCTCCAGAAGGGATGGGTTATTGCAAGCCACTGCACATAGCAGTGATGTCTTCCGGATATGTGGTCGGAGGAGTACTAATAGATAAAGGATCATTGTGAGACCCCAGATTTTATGAATAAAGATTTAAATTTCTCAAAATATTTTTTTGAATATTATGGTATGGATTTGATATAATGTTATAGTTAGGGATAATATTTATAAATTTTGCAAAGTAAACAAGTTGTTATATAATATTCGATTGGTCGGGGAATATTTATTTTAACAGGGAATATTCGTACAACGACACAATCATTGGTGGACCCCGCAACGGAATTATTATCGGATTGAGAAAACGACAAAAATATTTTTATGAAAATAACGGCGGAAGTTTTACCGTTAAAACTGTTGAACTACTCGGTAGTAAAAGTAGAGTAATACGCGTGGTTGTATAGTAGCACACAGTATTAATTATTGATGCTTACGTAAGAAGTCACTCAGTTATACTCAATTATTGTTACAGTAATTGCTGCATCATATCTCTCATATTATTGATTTAATTATTGTCACAGTAGCACCTGTATAATATGTTATGTTATTAAATTAATAATTGAGATGGCAAGTTATTCATATTATTATTTGCAATATTAATGATGTCTAGAAGTTCTGCCAAGGAGAGGTTTGGTCACCTAATTGCGCGCCAATAGGGAGAAATCCTTATTGGAAAGCCCCCTCTTTTCTGGAACGACCTGGGCGATTAATATTGTGAATTATAATAAAACTGATAAGTTTTGTTTTATTATTATTATAAATGTAATAAAACAGAAAACTTTTTATATAAACCATAATACTTTTATAAAGTTATTTATTTTTTTAAACTATAAATAGAATATATGATATTCTATTATGCATAGTGTTTACATAGTGTCTGCATAGTATTTGTATAGTAAATTTTTTTTATATAAAACAGAATACTTTTAAAAAGTTATTTATTTTATTAGACTATAAATAGAATATATAATATTCTATTATGCATAGTATTTGCATAGTACCTGCATAGTATTTGCATAGTAAATTTTTTTTATATAAAACAAAATACTTTTATAAAGTTATTCGTTTTATTAGATTATAAATAGAATATATTATATTTTATTTAAAAGATTTTATTTTATTAGAATATTTTATTAATACTGCATAGTAAATCAATATGGACCGTCCGTTTAAAAGTAAATCAATCTGGATGGTTCATAAAATAGTTACTATTCAGTCCATTTTTCTATAAATAGAAGCTCATTCCTTCATTATTTCTTACGAATTTACTGAAACTCTAGAGAGGGAAACTATAGAGAGAAAGAAAAAAAGTATTCTTCTAGTTTACTACTCCTATATCCAGTTTCTTCTAAGGTAAGGGATATTATTTGTTGTACTCGTAAGGGATATTATTTGTTGTACTCGTAAGGGGTATTATTTCTTTCGTCTTCATGAAGAGAACTTCTGTTATTCTATTTTTTTATCATTATGTTGGAATAACCTGTCTATACGAAGTACTGCATACATGGTGAAATTCTTCTGTTATTCCATTCTTTATTATTCTGTTGGAACATTATGTCTGTGCGTTTACGCATGACCTGGTTTCGTTCTTTATTATTATGTCGGAACATCCTATCTGTGCGGTTTACGCATGACCTGGTTCCGTTCTTTATTATTCTGTTGGAACATCCTGTCTGTGCGGTTTACGCATGACCTGGTTCCATTTTTTATTATTCTATTAGAATAACCTGTCTGTGAGGTCTATCGCATGCATGGTGATTTCTTCTGTTATTCCATTCTTTATTATTCTGTTGGAATAACATTTCTATGTGGATTATCACATGCATGGTGAATGATCATTTGTATTCATTCCTTATTAAATTGTGGAAATGATCTGTCTAAGTGGATTACCACATGGCGGACGAAAATCTATTTGCAGTTTTATATATTCTCTTATACTCAGTTGGTTAAAGCATTGACTTCTATACTCCATGAAATTAGTGGAACATCCTTGGTATTTGTACTTCATCCAGTATCTTTTCATGAAAATATTCTTCTGAGCATTCTTGAATTTTACTCTATAAAGCAGTATCATGTTGACAATTTGGACATTATTGGTTTCTGGATAAATTAATTTATAAATTTTTAAAATTTATTCTTGAACTTGTTTTATTGAATTATTATGTCATTGTTATCATCCTCATGTTTATATTATGTTGAAAGTCATCGGTGGCCTGTAGTGCATAGATGGACTTGGTATTATTATGACCAGGGATTATTCGGTATAATCATGACCGTAATGTTACAAATGATGTGATAAAAGTTCTCATTGGTCCGTAGTGCATTGATGGACAGTTGATGGCATGATCTTGACCATTGATGAATACACGAATATCCTTGGCCCGTAGTGAATGTATAATTTGTGGTTGTGATACTAATGAATATCCTTGGCTGTAGTGCAGAGATGATGTGGATTATTTATTAAGCTGAGTCCCAGCGATAAAAGTGATAAAAAAACCTTTTAAATCATAAAAGATAGTAGATTTTATTCTCTACTTGACTCTTTTAATGGATTTCTTGTTCCGCTGCAGTTAAACTTGATGTTTGTTATATTGTATCAGTTTAACACTGTTGAAGGCTAACGATAATTTATTCTGCATTATCTTAGTCATAATATTTCTTACTAGGCTAGTTGAGCTCACCCTTTTACTTTCATTGTTCTATTCAGGAAATGAGAACGTAGTAGGGACTAGTCGGAGAACGGAGTGACGGTCCAGATAATAGCATTAGTAGTCCTCACTATTCTATGAAATAGTGTGATAATAAATGTATTGATGACTTATTTTGAGTTTGAATACTGTCTAGAAGACAATATTTGTATTAAAACTCACAGCTCATGTTGTATATTTAAGATTGTATTTGTATTCTGTACCATGTATTTGGCGACTCAGAATAGGTGATGTATACCTATTTTGGGGGCGTCATAATCATCCCTAAACATCTGCCCCTATGCCACATTGGAAAGAATAAAGATCAATCTCAACAGGATCTGAAGCAGCCATACAATCATCAAAGCCTTTGATGGATCTCGGCAAAATGTTGTCAGAGAGATTGAGTTACCCGTGGAAATCGGTCTACATACATTCCACATATCCTTTTAAGTGCTCAAAATCACTACATGATATAACTTACTGTTGGGAAGACCTGGATCCACATGGCGGGAGCCGTCCCAACCATTCTTCATCAACAACTCAAGTACATCATCAACAGTAATCTGGTCACTATCAATGCTGAACCAGAGTATCCTGTCCAAAGTGATATACCTCTAATCAATTTCAACGAAGAAGTTGAGCCTGTCAGCTTCCAAGCCCTTGAGGTGAGCAACACTCACTATCAACCTATTGGGGCTCCAGCTCTGAAACCCAGAGTTTCCACTGAAGTAATGTCGGTCAGTCAAGAAATGATATCCTTAGGTTTCCAACCAAGACAAGGGTTAGGAAAGAATCAGGAAGGAATCAATCAAATACCCAATTCAAATTCCCAACCAGGCAGCGAAGGCCGGACTAGGCTACTTGTGACTCCCCCAAATCCGGGTTACCTGGCCCCCGAGTTTGGTGCTCACGATCCAACAAATAAATAACATCTAACTACCCATTCATTGATGAATATAAACATACATCTCATTAACTAATATCGTTAATACATCATCCCAGATTTTCTAATCTTAACATAATAAACTTACCCTTAGATATAAAAAAGGGTTATATTTAACAACATAATATATAATGTTCATTATAACTACTCCAACAATATGCCTTTGCCTTTGTCTTTTTCTACCCCTCCGGCTACTTCTTTCCTAGCTGAAATAATATATTTAAGCAAGGGTGAGCAACGAGTTTGCTCCGCAAGTTAAAATATACAATAAAGTACAGGAATTAAGAATATTAGACTATCAATTTGATAGAATGTTACCAAAGTTCAAAGGACTTTGAAATAGCTGAACAAATCGCTAATCAATAACACAACTTTATCACATTTCATGCTAAACAATAATTAAATAGTGAAAGAGTACAACGCTTCTGAAATTTCTCTAATATTCAATCGAATAACAAGAATCAATTCTACGCAAAAACAAAGTGGAATATTTTCCAGATTTTTTGCTGAGTGATCCAAATGGATCTCGAACTTCTCTTTCTCGAGTATCTATCAAAGGTTTAACTTTGAATTACCCATGTGACGCCCCCAAAATAGGTATACATCACCCATCTTGGGTCGCCAAATACATGGTACAGAAAATAACTACAACTTCATTATTACAATTGTCGTGCAAAATACGTCAACACATATTTGTGAGTTTAAATATAAATATTATCTTCTAGACAGTATCCACACTCAAAAAATTCCTCATTAAAATTATTGATACACTATTTTACAAAGTAGTGAGGACTGCTAAAATAACTGTCTGGACCCATCACTCCACACCCCGACTGGTTCCCGCTATATTCTCGCCTCCTGAGAAGAAAAATGGAACAAAAAGAAAAAGAGTGAGCTTAACTAGCTCAGTAAAGAATATTATGACTAAGATAATATAGAACAAATTATCGTTAGCCTTCAATAAATCAAATAAAATATAATGGACAACCAGTTTTAGATCAATATTCACAGCGAAAATAACAATTCATTAGAAGAGTTAAATAGAGAATGAAATCTACTATCATCTATGAATTTAAAAGTCCATCATCAATATTTTATCCCTGTAGCATCAATCAATATACATCTTGAATCAAATTTTCATCTTAGCACTAAGGGCCAAAGATATTCATTAGGTAATCATTCATCTTTGCACTACAGACCAAAGATATTCAGTTATATCATCATTTAGGACTGAAGATGATGAAAAATATCTTAAAGAAAACGAATTCAATGAGATAAAAGATCAAAGATTAGGGATTCGTACTTCAGTTTATTTAAGTTCAAAAATACTCTATAATAATCAATTGCGGAGCAAAATTCCAAAAATGAAGATCAAAACATGGATGCAATCAAAGATAGTAACCATAATAGACAACTTGGACAAAGGAAAGAACATTTAATTTTTCTGTGAATAGTGTCGTATTCGTGAATAGTGTCGTATACGGGAATAATGTTGTATACGTGAATAGTAACCCCGACACGAAAAGGTAGAAATTCTACAAGAAAAATCATAATTCGTGAATAGTACTCGTGAATAGTAGTATATTCGTGAATAGTATCGTATACGTGAATAGTGCTGCATACGTAAATAGTAACCTCGACATGAAAATGTAAAAATTTCATAGTAAAATTCATACAAATATTTCTGTATAATGATATTGAAAGAATAACATCATTTACGAAGAAAATAGCATCCCTTACCTCAAAAGAACAGTACTTTTGTCTGAAATATCGGATATAAATCTGAAGAAAACTTGCACTGAATAAACAACTCTCAAAGTATCTAAATACTCACAAAAATGCGCTTGATATTATAAAGAGAGAAAACTTCTAATTTTGGTGTAATTTTCAATTCTAACTACGCACCCTATTTATAGGAAAATGCTAGAACGTCAAAACAGACTAACCTGTTACCTGATGGCTTTACCTGATACTATTCACGCATACCACTTTTGAAATAAAATTTAACAGATTTCTCACCAACCAAAAGTGGGGCCCATCCATTTTAGAAAATTTTCAAAATATTTTAAATTTAAACAATAATTAGCAAATTCAATAATTCATAATAAATAGCCCTTTTATCAAAAAAAACACGAATTATATGTTCATTCCATAGAAAATTTAATTCTCTACAACTTTGTAGAAGAAAGTTTTTCCAAATTTCAAACAAAAAATATCCGAAATCCACATGCGGACGATTTTTAATACCTCCATTCTGACAAAATGCTGATAAAACACCCCCATTCTGATAAAATACCTCAGCATTAATTTCTCAATTTATATCCACACAAAAAAATATTTTCTTATCATATAAATTAATAATTAATTATTCACAAATAATATTACAGAATCACAATACTGACAACCAGGTCGTTCTTAGGAAAAAGATGGGGCTTTTCCAATAAGGATTTTTCCTTACTGGCGCGTAATTAGATGACCAAACCCCTTTTCTTAGACAGAACTTCCTTAGACATTGTCAATAATGCTATCTAATAATATTATTCAAATAATATGAATTATTGATCTGATAATGGAAAATGTTGTGTAGTGAGAATTATTGAAATAACAATAATATAAAATATCAACATAGCAATTATTGAATTAATAAAATAAAATATTGAACAGTAATTACTGTAACAATTATTGAGTAGTGCCTTCTTATGTAGGAATCAATAATCCAAAAATGTTGTGCAATACCGTGTGTTACTGTGCAACCACGTGTATTACTATATTTTAACCATCGGGTATTCCAACAGTGTTAACGGTAACAACTACACCGTTATTTAAAAAACTCAAACTTGTCATTTTTTTCATCCGACTGTTTTCCGTTATGGGGCCCACAAATATCTGCGCCATCGTACGAATATTCCCCGAAAGCAAGAATATTCTACGACCAAACGAATATTTCCCGACAACAATGAATATTTTATAACCACTTACTTATTTTGCAAAATTTGCACATTTCACCTATAACCAAAGTATTATACAAATTAACACCTTATTATTCAAAATAATAATTAGACGAAATTTAATTTTATTTATAAAAAGTTGGGGTCTTACAACCTCCTCTCCTTATGAAATTTTATCCTCGAAATTGACGTACGTACCTGGTGTTTCGAAAAGGTGAGGATACCTCACTTTTATTTCTGATTCCAACTCCCAGGTCATTTCCTCGATAACATGGTTCCTCCATAAAACTTTAACTTATGGTATAACCTTTGTGCGTAGTCAATGCTCCTTTCTATCCAAGATCTTGACAGGTACCTCCTCGTACATTAAATCTTTGGCTATCTCGTCTAGTTCTAATTCAATAATGTGGTTTAGGTCTTTCATAAATTTACGAAACACAGATATGTGAAACTATTCAGTCAAGAATCTCAAATGGACCAACAAATCGTCGATTGAGCTTTTCTCTCTTCCCAAATCTTATAACTTTCTTCCATGGAGTAACTCGCAACAATATATGATCCCCAATACTAAATTCCATTTTCTTTCAATGAAGATCCGCATAACTCTTTTGTCGATCCTGTACCGTTTGTATACGTTGTTGGATCATTTAGATCTTCTCTGTAGTCATACATACCAACTCTGATCCCAACAATGTTGCTTCTCTCACCTCATCCCAACATGCTGGAGAGAAACACTTTCGTCCGTACAATGCTTCGAATGGAGCCACACCTACACTTGCCTGATAACTGTTGTTGTAGCAGAATTCCACCAATGGTAGGTACTTATCCCAAGTCCCTTTGAAATCTAGGGCACAGATTCTTAATAGATCTTTAAGAGTTTGAATAGTCCTTTCTGATTGCCCGTACATTTGAGGATGTTATGCCGAACTGAATCATAAATCTGTGTTTCATAGCTTTCTACAAGCTAACCAAAAATTATGGAGTGAATCTTGG